>JABAKA010024067.1:0-134949 GCA_018857285.1 Termitomyces sp. Mi166#008 | reverse complement strand
AAGGGGTGGAATATCGGGGGGGCCCGCAGCCAGACTAAAACCTTCTCCCACCATAATTTAATTCCCCGGCCAAAGAGAGGGCTGAAAATAGAAAAAAAAAAAAAAAAAAAAACAAAAAAAAAGTTCTCGAACCACTGTCCTGTTGAGGGTATAGGATGGCGCATTTCAAGGCGCGGACTGAGCGGGATCCGCATGCATCAGGGTCCAAGGACAGCAGCGTCCTGTGGTGTAGAGCGAAGGAATTACCTGACTGGTGCGTGCCCCACGCGCTTTTTTGGGAACCACTTTGCTGGGGGAAGGGGTTACGATTGTGCGTTTCTCGAGTTGTCATCTGAGTAACTTTCCATCTGGGGACTCACTTGAGCCATCAAATGTGGGGCAGTGTTCCGTCTAACGAGGTGAGTTGAATCATGTATGGGTGGGTGTACGCGGAGTGAAAATAGACTTTGTGCGGAGCCATTGACTTCTTCTTGGGCAGAGGGACTGTGCTCACCCGAGTCTAATAGTACTTCTCATTCCATGGAAGACGACTAGCAGCCATGGGGCACGAGGTTGGGGTCTAACTTCCGCATGGCTCGGAGGGCCATACATTGGATTTCGGTCTTAGAGATGCGCGGCCTGTAAGGGGTCTTTTTGCGACGGATCTGGTCCACGGGCGGATGTCGTTTTAACCTTGCCGCCTGGATGGCAGCGCAGGGCATCGGGTCCGGGGTGGGCTATGGGGACGATGGAGGGGCGGCTCCGAGAGAACATCGCTCGAGTGAAAGATGTTCCGAGAGGCCGCGCGTGGCGGAGGAGTGTGGCACAGTCGGGTGGGCCGGTTCGAGCCAAGGCAGCGGATATGTTTCGAGGGGAGGGGGGTGACTGGGGACCGGGTAGCGGGGTCCAGATGAGAGGCCCGATCTGAAGTGCCGGATTTGGATGGGGGATGTGGTTCTTAATGGGGCGGGAATGGCAAGAGTTGACGGCAATGGATTCTCTGCACTTTGACCCCTACGCCGCCGCGTCGACTCCCCGCACGCCCTCGCCCCACGACGTCCCCTTTGTCCCCCACGACTTTAAGCAGCTGCCCGTCCCCCACGAGCCCCGCATCTACGACGACGACGACTCTTGCTTCTCCCAGCCCTTTTATGCCTCCCGCGGCTCTCTCCTCCAGGAGCTCTATGACCATGATCTCGCCGAGCAGCAGCACCACCAGCAGCAGCCCCCGCCGCAACAGCCTTACCCCGACCAGTGGCAGCAGCCTCAGTACCACATCGTCCGTCGCGCGACTTTTCCCTACGTGCGCCACGACCGCGACGACCAGTACGCCCCTCCCTTTATCCACTACCCCGAGCCCATCCCCGAGGCACAAGAGTTTGCCTACCACGACTTTGACGACACGGCTCCCTCCATCAAGCTAGAGGACACCACCGCTTCTCTCATCGTGCCCTCCCAGTCCCCTGCTGCCGCCTTTTACTCCCGTCCCCCTCCCATGTCCTATCTCTCCCCCCACACCGGCCTCCCCGTCCAGCACACAGACGACGCCGCGTCCAAAGAAACCCAGTACCTCCGTCGCCGCTGCTTCAACTGCCACACCACCGAGCCCCCGTCCTGGCGCCGCTCCACCCTCAACCCCGGAAAAATCGTCTGCAACAAGTGCGGCCTCTACGAGCGCACCCACCTCCGCCCTCGCCCCCTCCGCTTCGACGAGCTCCGCGCCGGCAACAAGGCCCGCACAAACAACAAAACAAAGCCCGGTGCCCCCACTCCCAAGCCAAAGATCCCTACCATCATCAAGAAGGAGCCCCGCGAGTTTGGTCTCGTCCGCCGATCCTCCGTCTCTTCTTCCCACTCGGGCAGCGGCGCAAGCGACTGGGACGATAACGGTCTGTATCCCGTGTCCACCACCCCTTGCCCAAATACTTAAATCTCCCCATAGTATCAGTCTACTCCTCTGGCTCTGCCCCCCCCACATCCTTCAACTCTCCCAACACCAACACCTTCCCCCTCGATCGCGACTCGCAGTCGCCCCCTCGCGACGGCGGCATCCGTCTCCCCAACGCCCCCCTCTCCGACCTCGCCCCCTCCCCACGAAAAGCCCACACCCTCCCGCTCTCGTACTACTCTCCCCCGGCGACCGACTACGTCCCCCGTGCCGAGCATCATTCCTCGGCGCCCCAGTCGCCCCAACTCGACGGTTGGCAGCCCGTCGTCACCGCCTCGCCCCAGAGCACGGCCTTGGAGATTTCCATCCCAACCCCCGAGGAGCCCATTGAGACCGTGTCGTCGTAGATCATTTCACGACTATATATATATCCCTACTCAACCCTCGCCTGCCCCATCATACCAGCGCGACCTGGGGTCGCTGGCGCGGTACCGATACCACCACCACTTTGACGATCGCCCGTATTTATTTGGCCTCCCCCGCCTTGTGTATAAAAAGCTCACCCTTCGAGAGACGCATGAATGTATCGTTCAATTTCTTGTTTGTGGACACTTACTTGCCTTTGCCCTCGTTTGAATTTACTTATTCCCTTTTTTTGCGTGCGTGTGTTGTTGTTGTCTTTTTTTTGTGGTTCGTGTGATTATATTTATTGTTTCGATTTTACATATAACGTATACCATTTCCCCATACCTCCCTTATCCCTTCCCACAAGATATATAGATTCAATCCATGCATCGTTGAATATTCTGTACCATAGCAAACAGAAATGAAATTTGCTCACTCAAATGCACACGAGTCCTGAGACCCGCGCGCCCTGCAGGGGCTTCGCGCGTTGCGGACCCTGTACCCGAATTGGGATGTTGATTCTCAAGCTCTAAGCCTCAAACTCAGCGGCCAGGGTAGGGGTGTGTCACGCCCCCCTTGCCAATTCCTAGCCCTAGCCGGGGACTTGTCGGTGTGTCGGTGTGTCGGTGTCGGTGTCGATATGGGGAGAGAGAAAGGGATATATGTATGTATTATTCAATAGACCGTTTGGTTATTCGATTATTATTCATTCGACCCCAAGCGCGTCGTCGGTGGCTCGATGTCGCGTATACCCTAAAAAATCGATATTGGGATATGTGTATCCCTGAGCTTCTCTATGTATTTCTTGAAAAAGTGGAGGCTGAGTCTATGGTCGCGGGTACCCTTATCAAATCCATAATTGGCACATATCCCTGAGCTCTATGTGGCCTATGTATGTTTTAGACCATTATTATTTATTTTCCAAGCTCGCACTTGTCTGGTTTTTTCAAGAGGGTCGGATAATATGTAACGTGAAGGTGTATGTATGACCAGACAATCTGGGTTCGGGCGTCGTTGACGTATGATACTGAGTAGCGCCCGCGCACGAAGAGAATGATGATTCGAACTCAGGGGGTGCGCGCTGTCAGCGCTAGCGCTAGCGTATGTATGTATCCCTGAGTTCGCGCCCCAGAAGCGCGCTATCATGTTATTGTGCGGGCCAGGGGCAGACGACGGGCGTAAAGAAAGGCCTAACGATATATATTGGATTTGTCGTCCCCTCCGTCTAATCCGTTTTTTCAGGACCCGTAATCGAAATTTCTTTAGATTGATTTTTACGGGTGGGGGTTGATTCATAATTCAACCACCGCACGCGCTTCGTTCAAAGAGTCCGTTATTAGGCAGGTCGAATTGAGACAAGGTGCTCCCCCGACCCGACCCGACGCTCACATTTTGCGATTCGTGCGTCTGAAGGCTCTCCCTCCCTTTCCTTCCGCCCAACGTACCCGTTTTGGGAGATCCAAAGGCCCGAGAGGACGCCCGCCCTGATTAACCTATTCTTCCGTCATACATTAGTCTAAACTAAATTTCGACTTGTCGGGCCTAGAAGGGGAGAGAAATTTTTTTTTTTTTTTTAGTTTTAGTTTTATGACGCGCGGGGCGTCCTTTTTTTTTTTTTTTCCATTTCCATTTTCCATGTTTCTATTTTGCTCTTTGGTTTTATTATTATATATATATATTTTTTGTTTTTTGTTTTGGAAACAATGGACGCCTCCGGACCGCTGAAATGTATTTTCCGGAAAATCACGGGCCGTATATACGCCGTGCGTACGACGTATAATATGATCTGGGCTGGTTCTCGAGCTCGTTTCGTCTGCCGCGTTCATAGTTTACGCGCCAACACATAGATTCATGCTGCTTAAGAAATTTTTGTTCGTTCATTCTGCCATATACAGATACTACGTATAGTCGGCTTCGCCGGGCAATGGACGGGTGTCAATGGCACGCCACATTTGACGTCGACTCGGAGGGAAGGAAGATACATACATACACGCATCGTCGTCATCTGTCGGGCAAGACAAATCTTCCATGGATGGACGATTCCCAATGTCGAACTTAAACTACTAGCCCATGACGTATGCATATATGCAAGGAACTTTCTTGTGCCTGGATTCGACGCGGCGGCGGCACACAGCCGTCCTAGCATGTGAAATGAACGCGTCTGGAATGGGGGTATGGTACATATGTCCTTAAGCGACCTGGCTTGCTTGCTTACCTTTGTCTTATTGTCCTAGTCATTGTAGCGCTATAGATACTCCCATGGCGTCCCCAACCGATTAACGAATTCGAATGCATAATACCTTTTTGTCGCCCCCCTCGTCTCGTGAGTCACGTCCCGCCCGCCGGCGGCAAGCACTTAGGATGACCGGGACCTTGACAGGGGGAAATGGTGCGCCCAACGGAGAATTCATATCCGCACGTACGTCACTCGCCCCTGTCTTTTGTAGGGCCCAAACCAGGCGACCCTATGTATGTATATGTATGTATGTACCTTCGTCATTTCGGGGGTCGAAAATGTCGTCTATGTAGGCTCTCGAGGTACGACCCCACAGGAATTTTTTTTTCGCATTTTCAAAGAGAGAATTCGAGAAGGGTTGGTTGGGTGGTTTGGCGCCGGCGGTCCGCGCCGCTGGAAATTGAAATCGCTTCAGCCCGCACGTTTCACGGTTCGGCCTTCTCGGACTCTGGTCAGTCCACAGTGCCTTCTTCATCCCAAGGTTATATAACACTGGCGTCGGAACCTGCTTCTGTCAAGAGAGAAATATTATTTCTCTGCCAGTTTTCTTGGTTTCGACAAAAAGACAACGTTCGTTGGAAACCTCTTTCTCGGTATTTTCCGAGGAAAACGCTATCGGCCGCCAGCTCTCCCCTTGCCAGAAACTCTGACGATATATGTGACGATCCAGAACAAAGTGAAATGCGCTACTAGCAAGAAGAAGGTCGTTTCCGTAAGGGTGTGAGTTGAAGTTTGCACGCCAGAAGGGTTCCACAACCGCGCGTACTTCGGAGCTTCTTTTAACTTTCATTCACACTGGTTTCTGGCTATCGTTCTCAAGTCGCGGGAGGAGCCGTGAAAAGAATTCAATGTACCATCTGCAGCTAAGCAAAAGAAGTTCTTGTCATCACCCGCTGTACTCGACCTCTCCTTAAGTATTCCAGACTCTCAACAAGCCCCGTCGTCGGAGCTTTTTCAGCGAGTTGCCAGAGCGCGCGCGTGCAACTCATGTCAATATGCAAACCTTGTTTGAAAGAAGTTCGCCAAACTGCAACCTGTTTTTGTACATGTTCCCCGCCCTTGCTAGGCCCACTCTCCACGGAGTCGGTTATTCTCACTCGGTCCCATATACCGTACCTGTCTTCACACGAAGCCCTCCCCCTTTCCATATCGTTCTTCATGTACATTACGGAGGCCGATGGCACAGGAAAGCGCGTAGAAGCAAAAAAAGTATGAAAGTTCAACGTTCAATGGCTCGCGAGGGGTCCCGCCTAGACCGGGTTACCTTTTTTGTACTGAATATTCTCATCGGTTGCACTGCCCTGACAAGTCCGAATATAGAACTTCCGCATAGAACACTGCTCGACACTGAGGAGAAGAACTATTGTTCTGGAACGGACCGCAAGGGTTAGAGAATATGCAATGTTTCGCTTAAACAGGCTTAAGCTCATGAATTTCGTGGTCTTGCCCCCTGGACGGCTGTTAGCGACACGCACGGACCTCTTTGACGTCCGATATGGGCCTCCTTGGAGTTTGATACAACAGAGTTTGGCTGGTATTGAAACAAGAAGGATACCCAGGGCCATGTCGCAACATCCGTGGCTCTGCATCGAAACGCATCATCTATCGCGTTCGACCGTCAAGGCGTAGCATTAAATCTTATCAACCTCTTTACCATTCTAGAAGACCAAGTTGTTTGGCTTATCATTTATCTGCCACTGCCTTGAAGGTCAAGTCAAGCTGGAACAAGGGGGTCGTTCAACTTATGGGAGGTGTTTGGGATCTCTCAGCCAAACTCACAGGAAGAAGCTCAAGGCACTGAATTGTACATCACACCGAGAGAGGTCAGAGGGGCCAGTCACAAGGCGTTGTTTTGAAACGTTAGAAGCACCTAAATCAGGATAGTCGTCACTTCGTGGCTATCCGACAAGAGGGGCTGAGGAAAAGATGTTCGAGACTCCGCACACGTATAGTTCTCCTGGCTGTGAGTTTTCAAGCGCTCGAGTGTGGAACGGGCTAGCTGGTCGACCATTTGGGATCATTGCTTTACCCGTAGGATAATGGCAAACCGGCGTCTTCATGAACAGACGGGGAATGGCTTCGGCCGATGTGTACGGCAAAGTGCAAACAAGATACCGTTGGCAACCTATTCGAGTTCAGCCACGCGTATACGTAGACAGGAGTCGTATGTATATTGTGGAGTGGGCTCGGCAGAGGACTCAAGGCAATTTTTTACGCATTTAGGATGGCCATGCCGGCAGGTTTGAACGCGGGAATTGCGCGGCTTGTGGTTTGAGCGTATATATACAAACTTCCTCGGGAGGCTGTCAGTGAGAAACCCGAGGGTCGAGAATCGGTAGATTGGAACTTGGGAAATCATCAGGTGGTGGATAGCTTGACCACTGGGAGAAACCTCACTTGAGTTCAGCAAAGCCTGTGATAAATTTCCTCTCCAATACAAAGCAAGTTAGATCTCCGTTAGTTCCTGTGTAGAGTGTTAAGACCCTCGGGCAGCTAAGGAAAACCAAAGGACAGTTTTCCCGTGCCGAAACCGGCGGCATCGAGTTTCTTAGTTCCACAAGTAGAAAGTTCGGTCACTCTTGTGAGCGTCGAGTGGAGTTCCCTCTATCTACGGAGCTCATGAAGGACAAGTGAAATGATATCGCACTCAAACTATTGTGGTCACGCGAGTTGTGGCGTTGAGCAATTGCAGAGGTATCTCCTCAGGTCATTAATTGAATGCTTTGAATCGTCCTAATCGGTCAAAGGAACAATAGGCCCGTTGATGACATGTCATCTGATAAGTATGAGCTTCCCCAAGGCACCGACTGAAGAAGTCGAAGGTGACGCGCGTCTCTTGATCCTGGCCGAAAGGGAATTCGAATGTTGGTTTCCGAGATCCGACCCCTAGATGTATGTAGAAGACAAGAAACTCCATGCATACCGGTGAGAACGCATGACCTATCGAGTCCCTTCATAGTAGCTCTGTCTCGTCCGGCACATGAGCTAAGCCCGGTTCGACGTCGAACAATGGGCCCGTCGCATGGCTAGACGTTGACGAATTCGTTAACAATGGATCCACGATAGACACTAATGAATCCATACTAGGTCCTGTCCGTCCTTGACTCTTGAAAGTCATTATTCAGACCTACATCAACTGACTCGAACACGGTTGTGACCTTTCACTTTATCGCTAAAGCGCCTTAAACATGGGACGGCTTCTATGCGACATGTCCACACCTTCTCCTGCACAGCATTCCCCCTCAGCTTCGAATGTGACATAAGTTCCCAGAAGTTCCCTCGGGCTGTCAAGATCACTCAGATCTACAAGGCCAGGGTAGTCGAGTACAAGTGACGTTTGGTGGGAGTACAATGCGTGAGAACTTGGTGCCCGATTGGATAACAAGTCCATGTTGGGCCAAGTCTATACTCGCCTAAGAAGCCTAAAATAATCGAGGCTCTGTGCAAGGCGAGGCAAAAGGGAGGAAGCGCGCTGTTGTCACTAGCGGTTGAAGTCAGGAGGCCGGAGGCAGCTAAACCCCATCCAACCCCAGTGCATTCTTCATGGACAAAGTGGTGTGTGGGTCCGCGGCGGTCTTGTCAAGATCCCCCGCTTCGGCCATTACAGCTTGCTCCAAGTTGTGCGCCTTTTCCCAATTCCAAAATTTGGAAAGGTAGGAGAGACCAAACGCAGCAAGTCGAGTAGCGATCCACTGGGCTAGAGATACACCTGGCACAAGCCCAATTACATCCTTGACATCCCAGAAGTCTCGGTGGTGGGTAACCCGGCCTTGTTCGTTAAAAGAAAGGCGGGTAACTACGTGGAGTTGGAAATGCAAGGGGGATGGTACGGAGAGCGATGTGCCGGGGACACGAAGTGAAGGAGAAGCAGAGTAGTACTGCGCAGACGATGGAGAACCGGAGGCCGAAACTAAGGAGTCGGTGGATCCCTGTGACCTATTTTCCTCAGAGTGGATCCCTGGGAGAAGTAGGATATTGAGAGTATGCTCTACAATGGTTTTCCTGTGCCCATCTACGTGGACATGAATGATAACTTCTTTAAGCAATGCCTGTCCCTCACTCACCAAAACTTTCGTTCTCGCAGATATCTCCCATTTCGGTCCAGACTCGAACGCCTCGGAAGAGGACATTATTGTTCCTGCTCCTTTCAGGGACTTTTAAACAGAACAAGGTACAGAACATGGCAAGGGGGCGAGGAATGTCAATTGAGCTGAATTGGTGAGAAAGCCGATGGATATCAGCGATGACGGATCGTGAAGTGGCCGTTAGAAATGGGTTCTCGTAGCTAGGAGAGAAGATTAACAACACGTCGTGTATGTTGCATTAAAAACTTACACTGCAATCAAAGGTCAGAAAAAACAGCAAGAAATAAAGCAGGAAAGAAGACTCGCTCGCATTGGGCTCATAGAAACGGTTGATCAAGTCCATCGACGATGTATTCTCTCCGTAGACGAATTCGCAAACATCGAGCGAAGTTGCGCGAACTGACATAACGGACATGTTAGAAAACTCGGAAAGGCTCGCATGGTGGGTATGTGAGCTGTGCATCGGGCCTGGTACAGCCGCCATGGTAGGGAAGATGTGGATCATTGTAAAGTCGTTTTGAGCAATTGTCAGAAGCTAGCCATCAATAGATCACTTGACCAATCATTTTCCTCAGACCTTTTACTGTCAGCGAGTACTCTCGCGGAGCTTCCTTGAACAATATCTACTGATACACAGGCAACTATTTTCTGATCCATAGACATATGTTTTTCCTTTAGCTTTTATAAGAAGTGCTGCTTTTCGCCTACTATTATTCTTGCATCTCTCGACAAGTGGAGAGCGTTGCTCTACTTGTGGGGCAGACACAAGCAAGACTGGTCATAGAGTCGAATGGATGCTAAATGAATGCCTTCGTAGGCGCGTAAATCGTCAATGGTTCACCGACATCCTTGACTATATATTTATCAGCCGTAAATATTCGTTGGATAGATCTAGACATATTTGATATGCTCCACCTTACTTGCGCCACAGATTTTTTAAAGCAGATGAACTCGAAAAGCTTGCAATCCAGATTTCTTTTCTTGACAGAGGGAAGTGTCCGAAAGGAAATTTGATTGAGAATTGCTATTTATGGATATTGTTTGCTACGGCAACGCCCTTCAGTCTCAACTGTGCCTTTATGCCAACTTGAACTTGATGCCAACGAGTATTATGAATGCAATGACTAAGGATGTGCTGCGGGCGCTCACCTTACGATGTACTGCTCCCCCTGAATGCTCTCAACTGCCCTCCATCCAACTGCTGCTCCACAAAGAACCAAAGTACCTACGGCATCTGTACCCTTGAACTTGTACCAAAGTTTTCGAAATGTTCTTGAATGCCAGAGTCGTCCGAGCCTTTCAAGATGCTCCTAGTCTTCGAAGGTGTGCACATTAGGACTTTTTGTTTGGGTTCACTGACCAACGACCTGGCTCTGTCGTAAGACGCAGCGATGATTGTGAACCGGCTGATCCAGCCGATACAGTTACAGACCGTCTGAACGCCCTTTTGCAAAATTCTGGACCAGGGTACATCCTTCAACTATGTCCCAGTCAAACCTATTTCATTCAAGCACCACTGGCCTTCCAAGCTGAAAACCAAGAAATAAGCACTTTGGGATACCCAACCGGTGACGAACGAGCATTGCTTGTTGTAAATGGTACAATTAACGACGACGGAACTGGACATTCAACTGCCGTGGACGGTACATCATGCTTATCTTGCTCCGGCCTAAAACTCCGCAACGTACAGGTAAGCCCAGTCTCCACTTATAAGGATCTTGGTCATTATATCTGTGTCTATAGATTGACGGGGCACGAAGAGGTGCACCCCCTTTAAACGGAGGAGCCAACATCGAAATGGGAGGCGAAAAAAACTCTGACCATGTTGTCGAGTTCGTGCATTCCTATGACCCCAGAGGCTGGTCGTGCCTCCACATTGCCGAAGGGAGCCTCAATTGTAACAATTCACTGGTCCAGAATAACGATATCGGCCCATGTGGCTCAGACGCATTCCAGGAATGGGCTGACGGGATCAGCATGAGCTGTACGAGTAGCACTGTGAGAAATAACATGATTCAAGGTGCAACAGACGGTGGTATTGTGGTGTTCGGTTCTCCAGGAACCCAGGTGTATAACAACACAATATGGGTGCTGAACGTGAGTTCTCGAAGAAAATGCTATATTCCTAGGCTAAGGTCTCATCTTGCGCCACCGATTTAGCATACGCTCCTCGGAGGTATCAACATGGTCGATTACGATCCCTTTAATGGTGACTTTGCAGGGACTGTCGTCACAAATAATACCATTCTCGGCGGCTTTGCGACAAGTACTGAAGAGCCAGATGAAACTCGGGGAAATAATTTCGAAGGGGCGATAATCAAGTGAGATCATCTTTGACTACAGTACGCCGAAATATCCGACTAACTCTACGTTTACTAGGATGGGAATAGCTGTCGGCCCCCGCACTTGGTTCGGCCAAAAGTTTGGTGACAACGTCAGCTCTTCTGGTGTCGTTACCAACAATCAGTTCGGTGGCGCCTTCACCTATGCAATCGCCGTCTCATCCGCAGTCAACTTCACGATTGAGGACAACCTCCTAATTGGCAACACCTCCTTTATTGGAGCTCGTGGACCGAACTGCAGCGACAGCGACAGTCCACCTGAACCTGCTCCGTTTATAGTCGATCCAAATAACACTGATCAAATGAATTTGCAGCCGAATTTTCAGGATATTGGGGACGGTGATGACCTCACTTGTGTTCTACCTCCGAACGGCGGAGACTTTTGGCCGTTCGGTGTCAACCCCTCCAACACCACGCAGCCCTCCAACACCACTCAACCCACTAATTCACAGCCAGAGACCGGAGGACATGACCTCTCACCTGGTGCAAAAGCCGGTATCGCAATTGGTGTCATATTAGGCGTATTTGCAATTGGCATCGCTACTTGGTTCATTCGCAAACGGGCTCTTAAGTCACGACAACTTGCAACTCGAAAACTAGGTTGAATTATACTGACCATTCCAAATGACGTCTACTATGATATCCTCTCTCTGCAGCTGTGGATTATTTTCTACTCTCCGCCCATGCTCTCTGTCTTGTGTTATCCATTGGCATTGATTTTACTACTACTTAGAACATTAGATACCGACAATCGTTGTTATACATGTATACTCCCTTGCTATTTAACACCGACTAGATTTATTATCCCTATTTCTGCATCTGGATGTCCTAGCTTGTAGCCCTGACCTTTCTGGTTGGCGACTGGTTCAAAAGTGATCACAAGTCATGTGATTGACCGGCCTTGAGAATCATCACATCGACATTGCCCTTGTTGTCTACGACTTTGCCCAGACTCCAGCGGTTCTGGTTGCGCGCTGTTCTCTCATAATCTAGTTATTATCATCTTCGTTGACTAGGAAAGTATGACAAGTCAGCCAGGGTGAGCATACCCGACTCTACCACACCTGTTCACATCCCACATCTTTTCCCTCAGTTATTATGGAGTTACCCCACCCATTTCGATAGGCGAATCCAGCGAACGCGAGAAAGAGGTTACAGCTACTTTAATGGAAGAGCTCAGGAGACAGAACGTCTTTGAATCCGAGGCGGAATCACGGACGAGGTGAGCCTTTATCCTCGATAGCCTATGGTACCTCTTGCCATTCATTCTCGACTGTCCATCGAATGAGACCACGATCCTTCAAGGCCTGGTTCCTGTTTCTGTAATTCCTATGTATACTGCACGGCTCGGTTTCGTGTGTTACGATCTATCTTGCAGGGCCAGGAAGGGATGTGCCTCTCATCAACACTTCTTCCCTCGGCCTATAACAACATTATCAACCGGCCCTCAACTCTTCAATTCATAGGGAAATTGTGCTAGGCCGCGTTGCCTCTCTTGTGAAAAAATTTGTCCGAACAGTTTCTTTGGCGCGAGGTCTCTCGGAAGCTGCGGCCAACACCGCGGGTGGTAAAATATTCACTTTTGGGTCCTATCGCCTAGGTGTTCATGGACCTGGCACTGATATTGACACCCTTTGCGTTGTGCCAAAACATGTTTCTCGAGAAGATTTTTTTGATGTCTTTGAACCGATGTTGAGGGAGGCTGAAGGTGTTACGGAAGTTTCGGTGCGTGATTCGTTTGCGCATTTTTTCTTGTGCTACACTGGTGTTTCAGGGCGTTCCAGAGGCATATGTACCAATCATCAAGACCAAAATATCTGGCATCCCGATCGATTTCCTGATGGCGCGGTTAGCGCTCTCGTCAATACCAGATGATCTGTCTCTAGCCGACGACAATCTCCTCCGAAATCTAGATGAACGATGTGTCCGTAGTTTGAATGGTTTGTGACGCATTTCTGCTGTGAGAACTCCCTTTCGACGCTCCGCCAGGCTCCCGCGTAACAGATGAGATTCTGCGCCTCGTACCGAACGTTCAAGTCTTCCGTGACTCCCTACGTTGTATCAAGCTTTGGGCGACGCGTAAGTAATTTCTTTATACATCCAATCTAATTAGAAAACCATAAATCACGTTTAGGGAGAGCAATCTACTCTAATGTCAACGGCTTTCTCGGGGGAGTAGCGTGGGCGATGCTTGTCGCGCGAATATGTCAGCTGTATCCTAATGCAATAGCGGGGGCCATTGTCAGCCGCTTCTTTATCATTATGTATCAATGGTAAGCCATCTGACTTTTGCATCGGTCTGCAGCTAATCCTTTGTAGGACGTGGCCGCAACCCGTGCTATTAAAACAAATTGAAGATGGGCCCTTACAAGTCCGGGTTTGGAACCCTAAGCTCTATCCTGGGGATCGGTCTCATCGGATGCCTATTATTACACCTGCCTATCCTGCCATGTGCGCAACGCATAATGTCACAGCATCTACGCAGATGATCATGACGGAGGAATTCAAGAAAGGTCGGTGACGGTGCTACACTTGCTATGGATTATTCATTGGTCTTCAGGCGCCGACATCGTTGACAAAGTCATCGTTGGCAAGGCCAGCTGGTCAGAATTGTTCGAAAAACATGATTTCTTCCACAAATACCGATATTACTTGCAAGTCATTGCCTCATCAGGCAACTCAGATTTGCACATGAAATGGTCATCTTTCTATACTCAGAAGATACGATTGATGCTGACAAGTCAAGTTTTTAGGTCTGGGACCGTAGAGTCAAGGATACGGCAATTGGTTATGAAGCTGGAATACGTAGATTCTCTCACCCTGGCTCATCCTTTCATCAAGGGCTTTGAGCAGGTCTCCTACTGTCTTTCTGATGAAGAGGTACAGCTGGTGGCTCAAGGTGAAGTCTCGGATGCCATCGCCAACAGAAAAAAGGAGGATGTTGATGGCAAGGAGGGTGCAAGTCCCGTGTATTCAACGACTTTCTATATTGGGCTCGCCATTGAACCAAAGCAACGTGAATCATAATTTGGTACTTTTTCCTGATGTGCTGCTAACGCCTCTGTTCCTGGAAAGCGGGTACTGTTGGCCCTCGAAGGCTCGACATATCTTATCCCACAACTGAGTTCACCAAGATGGTCAAACAATGGGAACATTTCGATGACTCGAAGATGGGTATTGTTGTGCGGCATATTAGGATGTGCGTACTCAATAATTTGTGTCGCCTTGTTGAGCCTTCACGTTCTTTGCACAGATCCGGGCTTCCGGATAATGTCTTTGATGCTGGCGAGCGTCCTCAAAAGCTGGTCCAAAAACGCGGCAAAGTATACATTATCCTTTTAGGCCTAGTGAGGTTGCTGATCGTTAATTGATGAACAAGGGCACGGGAAAGTCCAGCGACATTTCGCCGCACAAACCAGCGAAGAAGCCACGGTTGGTTCATCGTCGAACAAACTATCTCCTGGAACCCTTCATGACTTTATTATCCATCAGGTCGTCCACCACTACACCAGAGGTTCCTCTCAAATCTATCACAACCACGAATAGTTCAACACCAACACCAGTTTCACTTGCACCTATGGCTGAAGGTTATTCCTCAAAAGATTTGAACGTCAAGTCACCCCAACTTCCTTTTGGCGAAAATGTTGCTGTTGCCACCCGGCCAGTGGGCGCGTCATAGAACACTTGAATTACCCATGGTCGGCTTAATCAAAACAACACTGGCATTACTTGCAAAGCCTATTATTTTATTTCTGCCGTGGTTACTCGGGTATTTATCCTTTCGTTTTCACAGGGAACTTGGTTCGCCCACACAAAGTCGCGAAGAGCATGTTCCAACAGTTCCAACAGGGAAATCAATATCACTTCGCCTTTGTACCGCATTCCTTTTCAGTCACATTTCTGATATAACTCTTTGTATTCGTCGTATTAAGACAACCAAGTGTATGTCGATAGAAAATATGCTATGAACATTTCTGAATTCTCAATTTACGCCACTTCGCCAGATATAAGACTCGCATGGTCGCACTTTTTTCATTTTTTCTTATACCCACTGGGGCATTGCCCCATGTTAGGTTCTACTGTATATACTAAAAACCTACAACTAATGTATCTACCCTGTCATATGTACGCGGGTATCGTAACCTTGTGCATCGTAGTGTTTGCACGCCCATGTGTCAGGTCGTGATTGTCAGGAGTAAGAGAAGCTTGCGTAGAATCCTCCCAATGTGGTTAACGTCCGTAGCAGGACCGTTTGGAACAGGAGTTTTTCCTCGTTTATCTTGTCGTTATCTGTCAGCACCCATAGGGGATATGGGGGATCTCGGAGAATGGTGGAGTTGCTTGACATATTTACTCCTTGAAACTGGTATGTATAGATGCCGAGAAAGCTGATCGAACCCCCAGGAGGGAGGTCTGCTGATTATAGAACCACATGTAGTCTGCATTAAAGTTTGAAGGTCGATGCTGTGCAAGAGGTCCGAGGACAAATTACACCTAGGTAAATAAGATGTTGTCGGCTTGGAATAGGCCAGATACCGGCATGTGGAACTCAGACCATGAGATCCGCGTCGTCCTAGGAGGCAAGGTGTGTAGGAAAAATGAAGGGCGTAGGTAGCTGTCAAGCTTTCAAAGTTGTTCGGCAGTCAACGTAAGTAGTCGTCCGGTACACACTGAAACGTTTACTCGAAGAGTGGCATCGAATTTGCTATCCTTTTCAAACTCCATCAGGACGGTTCGTTGAGGCTTTCGAAGCTGTGCTTAGTGAACGTTGACTCGTGGGATTGAAGTGGAAATGGCAGGGGGTTCATGACGGATCACAATCAGACGGTCAAGTCAACACAAGTCAATAGTTTCTCGAGACAGTTCTCTCTTTGTTCCAGGATAGTCGTCCTTGAAGTCCTTAAGCTTCTTTTGCTCCGTCCGTGACCTGGCTTTGTTCACGAACTCAAGACAAACAAAAGGTCCCTTATTCGACCGTTGTTCTTTGTAGTTCTTTATGTTTGAGGATCGATTGAGATTTTTGTGCAAGCTTCGTACTTACGACAACCTAGCGTCTTTCCGCTTCAACCATGGCACCAACACTACGTTCTTCTGCTCCAAACACCCCGAACAGCAAATCTACTGGCTTGAAAACCCCGTCCAGTGTAACACCGCGTAAAGCACATACTTGCACCAAGTGTAAGCGACCCAAGGCAGGCCATCCACGTTCTGGGTGTCCCTACACCGATTCCCAGACGACCGCGGAGAAAGAACTATCTGCTAAGAATGCTGGACAGACTATCGTAGATGCTTTGGGATCGATGAACCTGCAGTCTCCATCTCGCGAAGCAGACGACGATACTAGAGCCACGATCCGTCAACGCCGTCGTCAGTCATCGTTGGCTGCGGCTCTAATCACCACGCAGAGTGTAATATCCCTAGACACGGAAACACAGGAGTTAGTGGATGGTCTTGTGCAGCCAGGGATTTTGGATAACAGCCCCGAAGGTGGGAGGACACCTACGACTGCAGACAAGGTGGGGCAGTGGCAAGAGGCTTTGACGCCCGCCCGATCGACGCGTAAAAGAGTCAAGATGCCGGGCTCTTTGTCCTCGCCCTCCCCAGACAGCAGCTATGGATCTATCAAACTGGAAGAACCTTCACCGCCAGTTCCTATCAACATCACCGACGACGAGCCCATAACGACACCAACCTCAAACCCAGCACCCTCTACATCAATTCCCACTGTCCAGCCATTAAGCCGGTCCATGAGCATGGAGCAGCGCGAGACATTTCTCTCGAACCTTAACAACAACTCTGATGCTACTATCTACCTCGTACCACGCGATGATATCCATAATATTCAGGCCGATGCAATCAAAGTGGGATTTTATGTGCGTGTTGTCCTAGAAAAGGATACTAGCGCTCCTCAAGGTGACCTTCTTGTCCTGGGACGGAATGAGGCTGCTGTCAAACGCTTGCATGAACAGCTGAAGGTCGAGCATAAGCAGTCCAGGGGTTTCCGTGCTGCTACTGCAGGAGCAGTGGTCGGGGCAGTGGGTACATTTGCTGGATTGGCGTTCGCATAAGTAAAGACACTGGATGGCCTTTTGATCTGTATATCTGATGAATTGCTGGACCTCTAATTATGTTACTTCCCTCTCTGGACTTGACTACACCTATACCACCTGTACTCCTTGTCCGCTGTATCATGTCTGGTAGTTCCTTGATGTACTTCTCTTCTTCTCCATACTTGTTTCCATCACTTTCATGTCATCTGTACTAGCCTGACAGACTCATGCGGGTACTATCTCTTATAGCACTGCCATTGTTTCTATGTGCTCGCCTGCTTGTAGAAATACCGTCCCTCAGAAGAGAAACATCTGAAGCAAATATCTGTCGATAGCCTTCTACGACGACATGGCGACGGCGTGACATCCTACCAGCCCCAACTTGGGCCCTGACAACATACCCATACGTGTGCAGAAGAAGGAAAAAGTCACCACGTATGTGCAGGAAGTGTAGAGCACTCAGCTAGGTCGCCCAACGTAACTGCCCTTACGCAACCGCTGAAGGCGGATTCTCTACCCCAAACGTTGGGAAGACGAGCGCAGATCATTAACACCCCGAAAAACCGAGAAAACGGCTCAACGCCGTTGATCGGCACAAATGACTTCTAGAGAGGCATTAGCTGCTATGTCTACTTACTCGGGATACGGAATCAAAGGATATTCTTGATTAGCTCGTGCGGCCGAGATCGCTGGATAATAGCACTGTAGATGATGGGATGGTTCCTGCTGCGGTCAAGGTCGAGCAGTGGCAGGCAGACCGAACCCCGACCAAATCGTCAAGGAAGCTGGTTGTGACGCCAGAACCATTAGCGTCTCTTTCTCCTCGTGGCCAACACTCTATTCAATCCGAAGAGCTTGTCCCTGAGTGTTCATTCGACAACGATGGTCGCACCGTCAAATGCTACCCGACGCACTAGCATTTCCCAGAGTTCTTTTCGAGCATTAACCAATATTCAAACGCGACTATATATCTCCTACCACGCGAGGTTGTTAAAGAAATTTCCGCCGATGCGATCCAATCGGTATCTTACTATCGTGCGGTCAATCCAACAATGCATACCGGTTATCCTCAGCATCTTTTAGTTTTAGGGCAAAACGAGACTGCTGTCGAGTATCAATAGATGATGGTCAAGCGCAAAGAGTTGGACTGAGCGGATAGTTTCCCTGAATGTAGACAATCAAGCAATCTCCCTTCTGTTGCCAACCGCACTAGCCAGGTACAGAGGATCGGGCGAGTTTCGCGGCGTATTCATAGAAGCCAAACGAACCGGGAAGTCAAACGAGGTTATGGTATTGCTACTTCAGCAGCCCTGATTGGTGTAATGGGACTATTGGGCTGGATTGGCATTTGCGTCTAGGAATTCCAGGTTCAGATGATACGATATATCAGGCAACAACTTGGTTTACACCACTTTCTTGCTATTTATATTAAGACTGCTGCTTATCTCGCGTTTTTCAATTCACTTTCAACCCTGTGATTGATATTCTCCTGATGTACGCCTCTGACCCGAAATGCGATTCATCTTCGTAAGTATCTGAAGCAATCAAGTACGTACACCGCCGCCAGCGCCCAGAGAACATTGCAGGAGAAGGATGATCATCGCGTTCAGAAAAGTCCTGGGTAGTATTTCGAAACCAGTGGTCGATGATCATTGTTCTTCCATGATCATTTTCTCCAACAGCGCCTTCGCCGCCTGAGCATCAGCTCTGCCCCGAGTGTCTTTCATCACACGTCCCACGATCTTGTTCAGAACATTCTTCCGCCCCTTCCTCACAGCGTCCGTCTCCTCTGGTAGGGCAGTGATGGCATCAGCACAAACTGTGCGGAGATCGGGAGAAAACGAAGATGTGCCACAGGAAGTTGGACCGGAAGCTTGGAATGAGATCAATTGTAATTCCATGGCAATTTGTCTTGTCGATGTCTGTGATCCATTGGCAAGCATATGTCGGAGTAATAACTTCCCGGAAGTACCTGTTTGCAGTGTGGATTAAGCACCAGATTTATTTGTTGTATCAGATCACAGCACGCCTCACCAGTGATCGTTTTCTCCTGAACCATGTCAATTAGCTCGCCCATCTGTTCTGCTGAGAGATGATTATCTTTGAAATTTTCTTTACGCGCAGAAAGTTGCCCCAACAGTTCATGGGTTATCCTGAAAAAAATGGAGATAAGGACACCAAAACCGGTCAGTACGACATGGAGTTAAGGAATAATCACCAATTCACCACAACCTTCGGATCGCGTCGTGCACCTTCCTTGCTACCATGGCCGGCACAAAGCCGATCGAAGTAGGCTACAGCACTAGGGTTCGAGCCACTATTTTTACCATCATACTGTACCTCGCGCCCACTATCCACTCTTAGAAGAACTTCAATGTCACGTTCGGAAAGGCCGTAGTCTGTCTTGAGTCGTTTATGCGTCTCCCACGGGAGTTCTGGCAGTGTATCCCGGATCGCCTGGATACGTTCCTGATGACAACTCAGTTTGAGCTGAGATAGCTCCAAAGTCCGGTTTGCTAACCTTGCTGAGCACCAGCTGCCCCAAATTCGGGTCTGGCATGTAGCGATAGTCGGGCGCGTCCTCTTTTGAGCGTAATTTGTATGTCTCGAAGCGGTGCTCATCAAAACCGCGCGTTTCTTGAGGAACGGAAGCCGTGTCAGTGTCAGGGGCTGATTCTAAAATGGCGCGTTGACGGTGTATTTCGTGCGCTAACATAGTTGGATAAGACATAATTCAACATGCGCGTCGCTGGGATAATTTGGGCTCACTAATGGCAGCCATAATGAATCTGACGCTATTGAGATTTTTGATTTCACAACGCGTCCCAGGAGGGCGTCCAACGCGATTCACTGATATATTCACATCGCATCGCAGAGAACCCTGCAACAGGAGACTCTGAGTGATAGAACAATTAGAACTCTTAAAGACGCGTATTACCTGCTCCATATTACCATCACTCGCACCAACGGCGCGAAGAACGGCCTGAAGTGTGCGAACATAAGCACCAGCTTCTTCTGGAGAACTGTAGAAGTATCAATTCAGAAGTGTCACTTAGTAGGTATACAGACACAGCATACCGGAGATCCGGCTCAGATACTATTTCCATCAGAGCTGTCCCTGTTCTATTCAGGTCTAGATGAGAAGTTTGAGTACGCGGATGAAAGGTGGATTTCGCGGTGTCCTATCTCAAGAGATAAGTACTCCGCGCATGGTTTCTGGAGAATGGTGCGAACTTGTTCCAATTGAAGTTGCTTTATCCGGACGTCAAAGCAAGCCGCATCGGGAAGGTTTATACTTAACTTTCCACCAAGGGCGATGGGTGCTATTGAAGAGTTATACAGAGCTCAAATAACGTATATGGCACAAACCGTATTGCTGGGTAATCTGGTAGCCTGATGGAAGGTCTGAATAGAAGTAATGCTTTCGGTCGAAAGTCGAACGCGTTTGAATATCACATTGAAGCGCTATAGCTGTACGTAGCGCCAAATCAATGCATTTGTGATTTAGACTCTGTTAACAATACAATCGAGCAGTGAACGCCATGATACAGATAAACACTCACGGGTAAAGTACCAGGAAACGCGGCGTCAAACAAAGATACATGTGTATTTGGTGCTTCTCCAAGGTCTGAAGTTAAGGACTCTAGACATACGCGTAAAACTGGGCTGATTCATTTACCTTACAAAAACACACCTGAAAAGAGTTTTTGTCGAGATTTTATTTGCGCATGAGTCTCTATTCCAATGATGACCTGCCAACCTGGCCATCTTTTATCCTCTGGGTGTCCACGCGTGTCATGAAAGAGCCGAAATCGCTGAAGATACCTCGCTCGACATGGGCGAAGATGGTGCAGCATGAGCAAGCAGAAGTGTATCAAAATACCAAAGTTGTGACGTAATCAACAATCAATCAGCACGTGGCTAAGGTCGGGAAATTCAATTGTCCCGGGTAAGGCCACGAGAATCGGAGACAACCATTTACCCTGGCTTGGCCCTCGTCGTCGTCGGGGGACGATGACCCGCCTCTTCTTTGTCCTGGCTCGAAGCCTGACTCTCTTCCTACTTCTACTTCTTCCTTACGTCCGTTCTGACCCTGCTGTTGCTCGTTTTACCGAGTGTTTTGACGAGGATAGCAGTGTGGCTGAAAGGTTGCAGATATCGACTGTCTATGCTCAAGTTCTAGAAAACAATGACTTGGGGAAGTTTCTGAACCTCACTGTACTGGGCAGTAGTCTGCAGCCAATACTTGGATTTACGAATACCAGCGGAAGTCTCGGTGAGTGCGACATGACAGCGTGAATTGTCACCGCGTTAATCGCCTCAATCCTGGACCATAGCCACGCTTTTCACATCGACAAATGTACTCACACTCAATGCATGGACAAACAGTTCCTACTTCTGCAACACTCTAAGGCCACCATCTCCACTACCAGTGATAAACTCTACCAACGCTACATATTGTCCAATACCAGCTGGAGACTTTGCATTCTCAACATCCATTCCCTGGGGTGATCACCGTGCCCTCACAACACTCTCTACTCGCCTCCGTGCTGTCGATCCTTCTATACAAGAAGTCTTATGTATCGATGTCACCACCACACCGCTTGACCCGCAACCGGACTCTCCTTATGGTGAAGCAAAAATCGTTTTCTGGTGCACAGTTGCCCTTGCCCTTGCGTACTGGGCTGTTGTGGGGCTTGCTAGGATTGTATCAGCTTGGGGTAGAGGCATCACTCGCCACGATGGGTTGTGGTCCAGGGCACAAAGTGCAGGGTTCATATTGGCTAGCGCCATCAGTGGCGAAAGATTTGCGACATCACCTGCCTTGATGAGATTCTGTAAGTGTCTGCTCCTTAGAATTTTGAAAACCATCTAAATATCATTTAGGCACTCCTTCTATGCGAGATGTGATGTTCCATACACAGTGGTGCGCTGTGTTAGCGATGGTTGCCGTCGAATGGCCACCATTTGTCTGTGAGTGCGATACCCAATTTCTGCTGGCTCCTTCTCACGCATCCTGTATTTTAAAGACCCCATATTAACCCAAACCGCCTGGTCCACGCTCTCATATAGTAAGCTCTTCTTGTCCCATTTATTCATGGGAGCGACTGACCCAAAACAGACATAACACTCCTTTCGTCGTCCGCGTCTCATCATTGGAATCCTTTCTTTACCCCGCCGTACCCTCCGTCGTCGAATTTCACTGATCAACTCAACGACAGCGGATCTCCATTATTTATCGACGCCTCAGTGCCAAATACCCTTTTCACACTTCCTGATGATGCCACACATGGGCTGTCATCCTTCGCTTATACAATTGGGCTCCGCCCTCAGGATTTGTTTTCCGTTTGTTTGATCTTGTTCCTCAGCATTCTTGCAGGAGCGATACTTCTAGCTGTCCTTGTGTGGTTTGTCGATTATTTGGCATGCTCCATCGCCAACACCCTCGGCGGCTCAGGAAACTCAGGACCACACACAGTTGCTCGCTTGACAGGTGCTCGAAGCCCTGGTTTTTCCAGCATCAAGGACGTCTCTGATACACCCAACGCTGTCACACAAGATGAACGGAAGTCTCTGAATGGACAAAGTCCAGCCGGTAATGGACTATTCAAGCCTCCCTCGCGCTTTGCCCTTCCTCTCTCTACAGGAGGAAGTTCCACAGATAGAGGTATCAACAGGGCTTGGTGGCGATTCCGTTCCGATTTCGGTTCGTTCCACAGCAGCGTCCTGCACGGCAACCTTGTTCGTATCCTCTTACTTTTCCATCTTCCGGTCACAATTTTTTCTGTATATCAAATGGTCATGTCGCGAGACCTTGCTTCACTGTCCTCCAAGGCCCTCGCTGGGTTATCATTCGCACTTTTTTCTGTTATCATACCCGCACACCTGGTCATCCGGGTAACATTCACCACCACGAGCAAGTTGTATGACGAGACCAGGACCCTCCTTTCGCTCGGTCCCTTGTATAATCATTACCGCCATGGTTCACAGTTGTTTGCTGGCCTATTCTTTGCCACGAACTTGGCTTTCGGGATCACTATTGGCGCGGGACAGAAGAGTGGGACCGCCCAGGCAATTATCATATTGGTCATTGAAATTGTGTCTGCACTCGTCACCAGTATCTGGCTTCCTTGGGGGACTGGAGCAAGTATGGGACTGATAAGTTTCTTGTTTTGTGTTGCAAGAATTGTTATCGCTGTATTGTTGCTCATTCTGAGCCCAACAGTAAGTTTTCCTTCTCTTGTGACATGCAAAGATGACTTGATGTCTCATACAGATATCCATTGGTTCTGGAGCAGGAGGTTGGGTTGCTTATGGCATCCTGATCATTTTAGCTTTGGTCTTCTTGGCCTTGGTGCTCATGCTTCTTGTTAAATTGGTCGAGGCTTTGGTCCGCATATTTGGACAAGTAGGTTTTGACCGAAGCAGGCATGTCGTTGACAGTGGCTTGCTAGGAGCATGTGGCCTTCTTGGCTGCTGTGGCTCGCGCAAACGACACACAAAACGCCGCCCACGAGACCGGAGAAACCCATACAAGATTGCCGACCTTCGACCCCAGAAGCAACCGCGCGACTCCGATGTCTCCTCATACATACCACCAACATTCCCAAGTGCTGGAGTCGAAACGCCATCACCTCGCTTCCTGGGTGTTGAGTCTAGGAGAGGCTCTTCAGGCACAGGACCACCTTCTGTATTACGACCTGAGCATGCAATGCGACCATATCGAGAGGATAGTGAGGATGAAGGATATATTATGGGTGCTTGGAAACCATACCCCAGAGCCGGTTACACGCCTGTGCTCAACGATAGCCCGATGGGGACGAAGTCAAACTTGCAACAGCAGCTGACGAAGCCTTCTCAGACTACGCTAGGTACTGCGGCACCGTCCGGCTTTTCGCGAGTTGGGGGAGGGAGGGCTCATATTGACGCTCCATATGCAATTGCAACGGGATCCACGCATACCTTCCCATCCATCGGCCACAGTACTATGGGTCAAAGTACCATGCATGCTCACACCCTCTTCGATGACGATGAATCACCGCCTCCCTCATTGTCGAACGTTGAAGGCCGTCAGACAGACTTTTCAATTCTTCCTCCTGGTGCAGCACAGCCTTCGCATATCCGCACGAAATCGCAAACTGCAATCGTTGAAGATGCCAGCATTCTAGCCGCTTTCCAAGGATTGGGTTCTTCGTCTGGTAGAACGCAGCAACATGAAACGAGCACGGGTGGACTTCTTCGACCTCCAGTTATGACGGGCATTCCCGATGATGATGACGAGGATTCACAAGAAATAGTGACTAAAAAGAAATCTTGGTTCCGTTTGGGACGAAGTCGAGCGCACAGCAATGAGGATTCACCTGCAGCTGGACCATCGTTATCAACTCCGTCATCGTTGCCGGTAGACGAGGAGATGGGTGGCCTTGGTTCAACACCTCAACCGACGCGTTCGTTTGTCGTAATACGAAAAGCGCAACCCGGATCTGCTGGTTCCAGGTCAGCAAATGCTACTTCTTAGACGATAAGGTTTCTTGCTTGTTTTGCATTCTATGGACTATTATTATTTTTCTCAGCCCTCTGTCGCTCCGCTGTTGATACCGTACACTTTCTGTTAACCTCATTACTATTGCACACACATTTCCCGCACATTACGGACTTACATCAGCCCCTCTATATCTAAATGTGTATTAAGTAGTCATTCCTTACGAACATGCTATGTATGTATTGATCCTCTCTTGCCGTGCTCGACGTTCGTCCAATCTAGATGAACCTTCATCGACATGGGTCGTCAATGATCCTCCGTCAGTCTTTAACGTCTTTGGAAGATGTTCCATTCCTTGCAGAGCCAGTTGCCTAATTGCGTAAATCACTACCAGAGAGGAGATGCCTTTCAAAGGAACCAGAAAGGGTGGTATATGATGAAGATGTGAAACTTGATTCGTGTAGAGTGCGTCCTAGCAAAACGTTGAATAAAGAGAGCTCAGGGTCCCACGTAAATTTGAAAGGTCCACTGTAAAAGATTATTCAAGGTAAGATTGTGTAGCAAAGTACTCAGTTGTAATAGATGCGCAATATTTGATGAAGACCCTCGTGCTGCTCACCCATCTGGATCGCCATCATCCTCAACATCACCCGTCAAAGGACCACCGACCCACAAGACACGCCAATCTTCAAGACCTTTCCTGCACCATGCATAGACACCCCGTTCTTTCTTCATCTTTTCGAGCAGGTCTTGAGATTCCATGCTGGCGAAGGAATTCGCTGACACCGTACTCATGGCCGTATACGAGCGACTTAGTCGCTGACGATGAAAGAGATGATGGGATTGATCCCAGTGTCCACCGGTACACAGAAAGCCAGAATCACCACCGAGGTCCTCATCCGCTCTTCGGGGTTCATCACCATGCATGGCGCGTGTCTCTCCACTTCCTAGGAATGATAGAGATATTTCCTGAACTTGAATTCCATTTTCGCCACCCAGACCGATGAGTTGTAGGAAAGGCGGAGACGAGCCACTCTCCATTGATATTCGTGCAGAAATAGTCGCGAGAGGAAATCGCCACGTTACTATGGAGAGAGGTGGAGAGGACGAGGTACCAATGGGCAAGGGGGAAGGCACAATGTGTGTGGTTGTACCGCGTGTGATGAGAACTACTTCTCTTGTCATCCCTGGTCGGTGCTGGAGGGGAAGCGTGCATTGTACAGGCAAAATCCATTTGGGTAAGGGATGAGCAACGTCGAATGATATCCTACTCTTGCGGAAACTCGAAGTCGAAGCCTCACCGCGGTGTTGTCCTCCGACGTCATATAACTCTATTTCGCCCACAGCAGAATCTGTGATGCGTATCCAGCTTGCCTTCTTGTCGAAAATGACGAAAAGGCTTAGATGGGTGCCGTAATCGAGGATGATAGAGGGGATGGAGGCACGAGAGCTATCGTTACCACGTACTGTATTGGTGCTTTCCGTGCGGCGATGAGATGTAAAAAGTTTGGATGGGGTAACGTCAGATATGCTCCGATTCACGTCTTGCACAGATTGTTTGAAGAAGGTTAGACTGCGTGGTTGAAGTGGAGTGTAGAATTCCTTTTCAGGATTTAAGTACCTACCACTCATGGATATCCAACAGAAAAAGACTAACCTTTACAAATCGAAAAGCACGTTCTCCCTTGGGTGTCTCGTACAAGAGGATATTGTTCTTGGTGGCAATAGCCAAGAGATGCCCTCGCCCCTTACGAGTCTCATCTTTCCATAAAGCATAGGATAAGACAGATAGGTTCAACAAACGTGAGCCAGCGAGGGGTACAAAATCCGTTGCCCAACGAAGAGGCAAATCTTCGATAATATCCCAGCTTGACTCACTAGTGTCTCTCCGGTTTGGAGAAAGTCGACCATGACGTCGAGGAGACGAAGTGGACGAAACTGGCGAAAGGGTTGAGTCGAAAGATGATGAACCTGAGGTTTCAGATGGTTGGCTTGCAACTGGATCCACCAATGACTTGAATCCTCGAGTTACAGAGCTCTGGTTTCTAACTCGTTTTGTAGGCGATTGTTGCACTTGCCAATGCGAGGGTCGATGTAAGTCCAGCGGGTGAGTCCCCTGCAAATGAGTGTTACGGAGTACGGTAAATTATACAATCAAATTCTACCTTTTGGGAAACTGTCCATTTGACCAGACTAATCAGGCTGGCTAAGTTATACATACGAAGGGTACGTATTGTGTCTGCTTCTTTCGCGTCAGGTTCAGGACCAACGAGGGCGAGAACTACCCCTTGCTGAGTTCCTTCGCCAGTGTTTTCGACTTCAAGTAGCGACATGTCAATAACACTCAAGGTTTAATCATGAGCCTCATTCTATCATTCGGATAAATTGAATAGTGTCCTACCTCTCACCAGTCCAAATCAAACGAGCCTGCGCTTCATCCGGACCTTTAACGGACAGGCTCCCATCCTCTGACCACTCCTCGGGAAACGTATCCAGTACGGAAAGGCCTTTGTCATGTCCAATCAATAAAAATCTGTCCGACTCTAAAGGAAGCAGACATCGTATAGGTGAAGTGGTATGTGGTAAAAATCTTGAGCCGAATTGGTTTACCCTTAAATGTGTAGGCAGGAGTTTCTCGCTGGGGAACGGTAAGATCGGCAATGGAGGTGATGGCTTCGAACTCTCCGCTGATGGTGAAGCTATGTGCAAGTTTTCTGTCTCGATCTGAAGATCCGACACTTGAAGTGGTGGCGATGCAACAGTTGATTCAATAACGCCGATCTGTGAGCTACTTCCACTGCGCGCTTCCTGTCTAAGACTGTGAACATGAGATTCTACCAGGCACGGACGATTAACATGCCATTTCTTCATTCCCCCAGCCTCTCGCTCGTCTTCGCGCACGTTCTTCTGGAGAAACATCTAAATACCGCTCGGCTGCTCTGAATCCGATCTCGTGTCAGCTTCTTCCTCGCCAACAATTATGTAGCGCCCACCGTTTTTCGATCCAACTCCTCCACCTCCCGAACCTTGAAGCATTGCTCTATCAGCACCTTCTTCACTCTCGTAAGACCAAAGACGCGCCTTGAATTCGGGCCGTGCTGGGCAGCGAGATCATCATATGTCGGCAACCCGTCTTGGCCAGTCGGTGCGCTCTCATCCTGCTCTATGACTGGGTACTGGGAAGACATCAAATTTGGTTGTCTCGTCGCTACAGATCAGACTTTTAAAGGCTTGTTGAAGGTGCATTGCGGTGCAATGAATCTGATCCGCGGCGCAGATTATCACGTGTGCCGACGTGCCGTTACGTCGGCAAATCGCCACTCTCAGGTTCTTTCAGTTAAAACCTGTTAAAACGAATATGTACTAGTCAAACATTTTCTGGCCAATAAAATTATGTAGCTCTGCTAGCAGCTACAGTATGAGACCACCGCCTACCACCGCCTGTATGGAATGCGTCAATCAATCAACAAGAAAGATGTGAAAGGTCGAGCTCTGCAACCCTGAGAACAGCGATGTTGCAGCGACACCATAGAACTATAACGAGGGAAGTCCAAGCACGGCGCTCAAGGCCATTTTAGGATACTACGAGACCCACCGTAGGCTTCGTCTGCATCGTGCGGGGAAAACCAGGTTCTATGGTGTAGGCATGTCCAAAAACATGAAGGATGAATTAAATTATACAAGCATCTATATCGCCTGTAAACAAGCATTCATTTCTGAATCGACTTGTAGTACGGGTTCTTGACTTCATGTATTGGCACTTGGCCTTCCGGTGTCCCCGGGATAGTCTTAGTTAGTCCCTACAAACGTCATGAGTAAGATTGTGGGTACAAGCCAATGCTCATGCAACACACCAGCTTCTCGAACATGCAGGCATTTAGAGATCGTTCGGGTTTGCGACAGAGGTAATATTCCTGTGGAGTATCAGTTCTCCAGGTTTTGGTCGGATACTGATATGACATACCTGATTATTCTTCTCTAGGCAATTCCAATGCGCTTGGAATTGTTCTAAGCAATTTTCGCGCATTTTGTTAATCCTGAGGGAGCATGGAGGTTAGGTACTAGATTTATATGCCAGAACATAGGTCTCGCACAAGTCAGTCGCGCATCTAGTCACTCTCCGTCCCTCCTTCAAGCAATGTTCTGGGTTCCTATCCTCAGCCTTGCAAAGTATAAAGTCCTCTAACGCATCCCATATTTCAGCTTCCCTTACCAACGATAAGTTCGTGGACGAACCATTGTATTCTTTGCAGTAGGCTCCGATGAAGAATGCAGCACTCTTCAGAGGTGCGCTCGTCGCCCCGACCTCGGCGACTTTCGGAATATGGGCAGGCATTGGAGTCGGGTCGACAAATTCATGTTTTTCCTTCGAGGTGGGGTAGACACTGCTCATAGTTGGACGGCGCCGGACGTGTTGGAGTGGGCCGGGTTGAGTATGCTGGTGGGAAAAGTCGAGCGGAGTTTCGATTACGCCTTGTGCTCATCGACACCAACGACGGTGTTTACGAGCAATCGTCTTGCAACATGGTTAGCTTCATCTATTGGTCTAACGTTTGCGATTCTCAGAACTTCAATTTTTTAGCCTCCAAGAGCTCAGCCAAAAATTCATCATATACACGTGCGATCACATAAATTATCTATTTTGGTTACCGTGCCACCGTCCACGACAGTTGCTGAAATGAAACGAGAAGCGTTATCGGCTCTTATTGCTCCTGTAAACGAAGTGGACGACGTGCCGAAGGTTGAGAGCGAGAATGAATTTGAGCTTTGCAAAGAAAGCAGGGACAAGGGAAGGCCAACCGGGGAATATGAAGTACTAGACGTCTCCAAACAACTCAAAGAATGCGGCCTGGCAAGCTATGACACGCTATACATGCAATTCCGCGACTCGTCGGGTAAGTTATTCTCATTCGTCCTGACATTATCCTGTCATCCCACGATTATTCCCCGATGTAACATATTTTTACTTTTCTGCATCTGCTGCCAATCGCAGGCGAATTACTCCCAGTCATAGTCCAAACGCCTTCAATCGACGACGATGGGGAAGACCCGTCCGAAGCAGATTTTGGAGGGCCCAGTACCAGCAAAGGAAAGAGGAAGAGGGATGATTGATCTAGCATATCGGACTCTCTTTGGACTCGACTGCACGTCAGTTTTGAAGACTTTTCATTGTGATGCCTGTACTTTATTCCACCGATGCGGGGATAGTGGTAGAAGGGCAGCAGCGACGCGTCGGCCTTCTTCAGAAAGAATATTATACGTTGAGCATGCGTTTCTCTGACATAAGAATGAGTTTGGATTCATCACAGCGGTCAAAAATGCAAAACCGTGTCCATGACATCAACTTGGATGCCCAATTTGTTCAAGTATTTTCGGAGAGCCAAGGGTACGTGCGCTATGCTCTTTCCGGTTCCAAGAAGGAGGATTTCTGGCCCATTTCAGAAGCGAGAATGACAGGGACAAGCACAAATACGCACCTGGTTTTGGTATCACGGTCTCAAATACCTCAAAGTGTTCAGTTCCCCATCCTGACCACAATGTCGTCGGAACGTCCCATAAGAATACCTTGCCCTCCAGAAATACGCAAGCGGAAGGAATCATCAGGCCGTCCATTAACAGAATTCCTGCATCTGATATTGATTTGACTTGGACAGCAGGAGGATTGTCATCAGCTAGGATGTTGGTAAACGACCTGTCCCGCCGTGCGGCGGTGAGGTGTAGCTTGCGAGAGAGGCATGGTCGAGAGAGTATTCTAGTGTTCCTGCGACTGACTAAAGATGACCTCAACAGCTGTGGCGCGCCTTGCTGTAAGATACGACGAAGGGACATGATGGTCAGGATCAGGTGGTTATACCACGTGATGCTCAAATCTCGACTTCAAGCTTCAAAGCTATTTGGTCAGATTCTGATACCAGTAGTGCTCCCTTCATGCAATGATATATCCTGAAAACATATCCTCTCACTCCTCTAAAAGGCTGTAACAACCATATCACCATTAATATTGCTCCGCCAGGGACGCGACGCGATGGGTCACGTGTAGGAATAACCCTAACCTCATCCCGCGACCGAACCAATCAGTGTTCGATCTCCAAAAAATTATCATTTACATTAACACCTCCATTCCCCTTCAAATGCGCGTCAGCGCTTCCGTCAACGAGCCTTTCGTTCTATCGACATACTCTAGCTCCCAAAAGCTTGCTAAAAGTGCTTCGGGCAGCAAGAAACAGCGAGGACACCCATGCATCTTTGCGACATATGAAAAGGCGTCAGGAAGCTCGGATGGATATGCGACAGTAGCAGCGCAAGCAGATGGTGTTCATGTTTTGGACGTGAGGAGTCATTTCGCTAACAAATGCGTTGTCTTAAATGTTTATGGGCAGATTTCAACACTCCATCCAGTCATTTCCCATACCCTCGGGCCTTCAGCCATTTTTGCTTGCCCCGCAATTACTTGTAATACACAAGAAGGAGATGACAACATATACGCCACATACGCGGCCGTTGCCTCATCTTCTGATATTCCTGCGGAGGAAAACGGCCGTACGATCTGGATGTGGAGACAAAGTTTGTCTGGCCGATTAGAGGACAACATTTCTCAAAAGAAGAAGGTTGCTCTGGTACGGAAAAATACGCGTTTATTCGTTATTTCCGCTCATTTGGTATCGCAAGGGTTTAGTTACAACATCAGATATCTGGACTCTACACTTGTGATGAAATGCCGGCCCGGATACTGGCTCAGTCACCTCAGTCCGAATTTACCATCCTGGACGCAGACCTCAGCATCAAGAAAAACTCGCCCGCACCTCAGGATATACAAAGTCTCCTAAGAACTTACTGCTATCCGCGCAGTTCGTGTACCTTTCTACCGACTGCAACGAGTCCTCAGACAGGAGCGATTCTCGTTTCCGTTGGCGTTTCGAAGAATTCAACGCACATTCGAGTACTTTGTGTTGACGATGCAGATGAGGTATCCGAGTTGAGCATCTCTTCAATACCACTAAAATCTGATGTAAATAATTTCCACCTTGCTGTATTTTTGACATGTGCTAATGGATCATCTTAGCAAATATTGGATCTATCGTGCAGTCCTAGTGGTGTTATGAGCTTTTTGAGTGAGTTAGATGAGGCTTTTGTATCCAAGCGTCTCGCCCTAATCCATATTGATATCGCCTTTCAGCTCGAGATGGAACTTGGCATTCTTATAGACTGGAGCCGAAAGACGACAACTCTATTGAACCAATAAGCATTTCTGGGCCCTTCGGTTTGACAGGTCTCTCTTTCATATCGAAAGCCTCGAGCTCGGAAGAAGTCTCTCTTCTTTCCTTGGGCTCCTCTCATGTTCTCCTATCTGCACTCACCGATTCTTCCGCTCCTGAAATTGTTCTTCTCCTTTGGGACCTCCAATACTCCGTTCTCCTCGCTTCTCAGTCGCTTCCAATTCCCTCCACTTTGTCACAGGTCAAAGACGTCACAGTGAAATTGACGCTTGTTCCCGCCTCATCCTCTCAAGCGCTCCTCGTCCTCTCAGCTCACACTACTGACGCTGGGCGTAAAATTGAGGGAACCTCACTACGTTCGAGTGTCCTCGTCGTGCCATTTACGTGCCCAGCAAAATCCACGATTGCCAATGCGTTAGGCCAAGCCTCCTCCGGTGCAAAGTGGATAGCTCAGACAGCGTCTTCGTCTGTGGCTATCCCGTCTCATGACCCAGCTAAGGCGAAAGTTCTTTCAACAATGAGGGCAGCGATGGAGAAGAACTTGCCTCAGGCTGCTAATGTGGCTTTCTTTGAATGGGAGAAGCGGGAATCCAAGGCAGCTAGTGAAGCCTCTAAGAATGAGGCTGGATCGTCACAAGCTGCTCTGAGTCACGCGTTTGTCAAAGATCTTCTGACGACGGTCATACAGCCCTCAAAACCAGCCAATACGCCGTATTCGTCAGAAGTTGTCAAGTACCTTCTAAATCGCAAAGTCGTCAGCAGCAGTATGCTTGATGGCGGTCTGCTCGCAGCTCTTCGCTACAAGAACGATTGGGTATGTTATTGAGTTGTCGCCATTGACAGCCGCTGACCCGCATATCCTCAGCAATCAATAGATTTGGCTTTGGGACATGTCATAGATCTTTCAGAGGCAGAGATCATGGAGTCTCTGCAGTACGTCGTTGCACGACATCGTTCCAATGTGGTGCCACAAGACGATAATGCTATGGAGGTCGACTCCGTAACAGACGTACCGTCCTTACCCTCGTTCCTTTCGTTATGCGTAAGCTACACCACCACGCCTCCAGCCCTACGTTCCGCAATACGTCGGTCACTGAAAGACGTGGAGGATATCTATGTTATCTTAAGGGTCCTGGAGAACTGGACCAAGCAATGGTCGAACCGAGATTCAAAACTTATGCCGTCAAAGAAAGACATTGTGAAGAACCCTCACGGTATATGTATCATGAAGGAGAAGGAAAAGGAGGGTACCCGTGATCTTCCGTCGTTGTCTAATGTGCGTTCAATGAAAGATGGCGTTTTTTTCTGCGCTGACACTGCAAACTAACCAGGTCATATCTTTCCTACAAACACTTCTCGACACGTCTTTCCTCACTCTACTGCAGCACCCGCCAGCACATGCTGTTCTTCGACGCATCCAAGCTCAAATTGAACCAGAGATCGTGTTCACCGACGACATGGAGCAGCTGCGTGGCCCATTGGAAATGTTTGCGAAGGCACATACGAAGGCTGTCAAGGAAGCAGACCAAGACAAAAGCAAGAAACCTCTTGGAGATTGGCGGCAGAGACGGAAGCAGGCCCACGAGCAGGCTGGGCTTTCGATTGGCCTCTATCAGTTGGAGGAACTTGTTCTATAATGTTTGATTATCGTTATTGCTTTGTTGGATTGACCGGTAAAAGCAGATGTTCGTTCCGACATCTTGGAAGAACTTGTTGCCGAGACAGAGCCAGTTGTCTTCCAACTCGAGCCTTCTTTGGCAGAACCAGTAAGAATGAAAGCAAAAGAAAAACACGAAAGGCATAAATAGTCCGGTTAACCAATCCGCCTACGTACATAATGCACGTTCATTCAAAGGAATGAATTTAGTATGATCGTTGTATTTCTCCTATGATAACCACTTCAGCTTCGCTGCCTACCTCCAGCTTCATGGGCGATGACTCAGTCTTCGGCGGCACGATTGCCAAGCCATTTGCACCACTCAGACTCGCAACCCTGCTCGAACGTTGACCACCTGTACTAGTCGCCACAAGGCCGTTTTGTCCTTGCGAAACAACGACACGGTGGAACTCCGTGCGAGGGTCAAGATACATTTCTGACTGGAGCTGTACGATCTCCTTCAACACCATGACTGTTGAAGAAAAGAAAGAATACATACCGTAACACGGACACGAGGAAACTGCGCTTGACTCTTTCCCCATCCTCCGAGCAAACGTAACGCAGGAACGACAAAGAGATAAAACGTGACAAGAGCGGAGGCAGGGTTCCCAGGTAAGGCGAACGCGGGCTTCGCTGTATTTTCGTAAGGAATGGTGGCAAAGGTGGTCGGTTTCCCGGGCTTCATGCTCACGCGTCCAAAGTGTATAGTGCCGTTGAAATGACGCTCAATGATCGGTTTAAGGAGATCGGTTGGCCCCATTGAGGTCCCACCTGTAGTCAGAAGGATGTCTGCGCTTTCGAGACCACGTTTGATAGCCGCGACGTGGGATTCGATACTATTCGACGTTCAACATGATGATATAAAAATGGAAAGGGGGACAGGAAAGACTCAACTCGTCCGGTACGATACCTAAGTCGACAACTTGATAACCCATTCCCTCGAGGGCAGCGTGTAATGAAGGTCGATTGGTGTCGTAGATACCTCCCCAGTCATTTCCTGAGCGTGATACGGGGTCTTGTAGGTCGGCAAGTTCATTGCCAGTACTTAGAAGAGCCACGATAGGCTTTCTATAGACCTCAACCTGTGTACCGTGTCAGTGTATTTATCAAAATACCGTCCTTGACGCTTACCTCCTTCTTTCCTACAAAAGCCAAAGTTCCCACTTCACCGCCTCCACTCTTGATCATATCACCCTTCCGTAGGACAAGGTCTCCTACTCTGACATCTGTGCCAGGAAAACGGATGTTCTCTTTCTCTGGTACTTGCACGAGGGTCTCAATCTCCTTTTCCTCTCCTTCGAGGTCACCATCAGAGTCCTCATAAGTAGAAACGAGGCGAGTGTCTTCAACCATGATAACAGCATCAGAGCCGGCGGGGAGAGGCCCACCAGTGTTAACCCGGAACACTGAGCCAGGTGGCACGGGTTGAGAATTTGAATGAGTTTGTGATGTGAGTACTTTGTAGACACCCGGAGAGTCGGTGCCTAACGATCTGTTTGAGCATAATAGAAGACAGAGACGCAAACCAGCATACATCTGACAGCATAACCATCAACATTTGTTGAGGGAAACTGTGGCACATCCCGCGATGCAGAAACATCTGCAGCAAGTACATAGCCTCTCAAATTATGATCCACCTGTGGTATGATTAATAAGAGCCTTTGTTCCGTGTCTTCAGCAACATACACGTCGGGTTTCTATCGTGAGAGGATTAACATTTCTTTCAATAAATAGCAGAGCCTCCTGCATCGAGATCAGTGGATACGGAGACTGCCTGTGGCGTGATGAAACTTGGACGATAAATAAGATTATATTCATTTCTCTGGAAGCGATGAGTGACTTGCCTGGTCCAGAAGGGTCGTACGGTAGGGTTGACCTGGGCTGTGGTCCATGGTGATGATGATGATGATGGTCATGGTCATGGTGTAGGCCATGGCCCCTAAGCTTTTCACCACTATCTCTCGCCAGCTTATCGTGCACCTGCTTGCCCGTTCCCCCTCTGGTCAATTCGATGGCATGCTCAACGAGGCCCGCACAGAACAGTGCTTCCATATTCTCCTTGACAGCTTTGACACTTCCAGGCAGTGTGACGACAAGTGTTTTTCCGAGTGTTCCGGCGATAGGACGAGAGATCGCAGCGAGGGGTGTGTGCTTGAGAGAAGCTGACAAGAGGAGATGGACAAGACCCGATGCCTCGCGTTCAAGGAGAGGTTTAATGGCCTATTAATCGAGAAAACGTCACTTCAGTTGGAGAACGACGTTGTTGAATGTAAGAAGTTAACCTCTGGAGTTATGTCGCGTACTCCGAAACCAGTCCCACCTGTGGTGATGATCCAGTCAATGTCCTCCTGTTCAGTCCATTTTTTGACAGCCATTTGTATCTGAGAGATCTCATCTGGAACGGAAGCGAATTCACTGCACACAAATTTCGAGCCTTGAGCTTTGATGATCTCCTGGATCGTGGGTCCCGATCTGTCCTCTGCGAGGCCACGGCTCGCCGTATCGCTGACTGAGTTGCACGCCTCAATGCCTTCGCATAGAAGATCTGGATTGGATCCAACCTGTAAGTACAGCAACTCCAATTGGCCGCATTTCAGATAGGATGACGGTCGAAACCAAAACGTGTGACGGGGCGACGTGTGACATGTCGTGAAATTTCGAACTTGGACACGCCCTTGTTCTTAAGAATGGCCAGTCTATCCCTCAGCCGCCTCTCCGGAGTTTTGAGGCGCGCTCCTCTTCGTCTGACACGTAACTATATTGTAGCTACTGCGAAACCTGTGTGGGCCTCTCGTCAGCACATCAAATGTGCCGCAAGGATGGTTCAGCAAGCACATGCAAGGACCAACGCTACAAACGCGAGCCCAACTTCTGTCTCTGAGGATCTCAAGGTCTCCTCTTCTGAGACGCCTCCTCCAGCCAACATTACCGCTGAAGGGAGCACCAATGGCAACGGAAACGGTTTAGGAGATGGAGCGACGGATTGGTCCAAGAGCTACCTAGGGCTGGCGACACAGCCATTCCCCAAGGAAGTCAGCGACATATTGATGGCTCCTGTTGATCCCATGGATATCGAGATGAAACCTGGTGAAATTCTTAGTCTTATTCTCTAACCCTACAGAAGCTGACTTAAGTCTAAGATGGTCTCATATACCTTCCTGAAATTAAATACCGACGTGTTCTGAACAAGGCATTCGGGCCTGGTGGATGGGGTTTGGCTCCACGCAGCGAGACCAACGTTGGTCCCAGGATTGTCAGTCGGGAATATGCACTTGTTTGCCAGGGAAGGTGAGTCGCAGTGTCTGTCATTTCTAGGCAACCTTCTAAATAGATAGCAGACTGGTAGCTATTGCCAGGGGTGAACAAGAGTATTTTGACCCCGTCGGTGTAGCTACGGCGGTAGAGGCATGCAAGAGCAACGCTCTGATGCGATGCTGTAAAGACCTTGGTGTTGCGAGCGAACTTTGGTGAGACTCTTGTTTCAGAATCGTCCAAAATATTGAAGTACTCCAGGGATCCTCGCTTTATCCGTGAATTCAAGGAGAAGTACTGCGTGGAGATCTTTGCGGAACATATACCAACTAAGAAGAAGTAAGATTGCTCTTTGTATGCCTAAGATCATTTTTCATTGTCTATTATCCTACAGGAAGAAGCTCTGGCGCCGTAAGGATCAGCCCAAGTTCGGATACCCTTACCAGGAGTAAACCTTTACAGTATTTGCATTTAACGTAGAATATATTGGCAAACATCCCACCTCGTTCTCTAATATCCTTTACCAACAGATTATGCTTCCGCAACCCTTGCCGTTCTTGAATCGCACCTTGATCATATCTGCAGTGTGGATCTCTTGAAACTAGGATCCGTACTATATTAAATAGGATCCCGCCATTTCTTGCGCCACTGTTCAATGGGTGTAGCAGGATAACTCAATTCCGAATGCAATGTTTCCGTTCCCTCTTCATCAATGGTTGCAGGACACTCGAAGCGAATTTAAGAACTTCGAAGTTCAAAGTGTCCTGCAATATCACAGACGTGTTGTACGAGTCTTCATTCAAGTTCAATCGCCAAATTCTTCCTGAAGGAGACACTGCGAGTGATGTCACTCATTGATCGAAACCACGAAATGAGGTTAGGTCTTATCAGTCACGCAGTCACAACTATACAGTACCACATATCTACATTCCCACCGCTTGTTTTGCCATCAATACCCCCTCAAGACCAAAAAAATCATCAAGCATGAGGCTTGTGCATCGTTAAAGGCTCTAGGAACCGCCTCATGAACAGAGACTATGCAGTGGCAGCAAACTCTCAGTGGCAAGCGTGCGGGGATCCATCAAGGAGCTCCTTGCCGATGCAAACGGCGAGAAAAAGCGCAATTTCGTGGAGACTATTGAACTCCAGATTGGTCTTAAGAACTACGACCCCCAGAGGGACAAGCGTTTCTCTGGAACCGTCAAGTGAGTATTTTATCTTAACTTGGTAAATTTATCGTCTAATCTTGGATGCAGGCTTCCCCATGTTCCCCGTCCCCGCATGTCGATTTGCATTCTCGCCGACGCTGCTGACATCGATCGTGCTAAGCAAATCGAACTTGAATACATGTCTGTTGATGACTTGAAGAAGTGCGTGGAGGGTTCTGAAACCTTCAGGCCGTCGACTGACTTGAATTGGGTAGGCTCAACAAGAACAAAAAGCTCGTCAAGAAGCTCGCCAAGAAGTACGATGCTTTCCTTGCCTCTGAGGCTCTCATCAAGCAGATCCCTCGTCTCCTTGGTCCCGGTCTCTCCAAGGGTATGTCCTCAGGTTTTTGAGGCCGAATAGACAATTGACCATGACTCACAGCTGGAAAGTTCCCCACCCCTGTCTCGCACGCTGAGGACCTCTCGAACAAGCTCGTCGAGGTCCGCTCGACTATCAAGTTCCAACTCAAGAAGGTTCTCTGCTTGGGTGTTGCTGTTGGCCACGTCCAGATGACCGACGACCAGGTCCTAGGCAACGTCATGTTGAGTACGTGGCTTTTCGTCTTGTGCTGTCTCCACATCTATCTGACATACCCCTCCCCATCTTTCCAGGCATCAACTTCCTCGTCTCTCTGCTCAAGAAGAACTGGCAGAACGTTAAGTCGCTCCACATCAAGACTACTATGGGCAAGCCCATCCGTCTCTTCTAGACTTGTCTTGTCTTCTATGTGACTGGAAGAGTAGAGGGATCGGTATCGTGGGACGGAGAGTGGTGGGGTCGACAAGGGTTCAAGGCTGCCGTAATGCATAACATAAAGCCCCGCACGCTTAGACCAACAGTCTCGAGGGGAGGCTGATTGGGAGCTGATACGGTACTCGTGTAATCTTTGCCGCATTCAATCATTTTCCTGCTTCGCATCTGGGTCGCCAACCTAAGAACATATTGACCAGGCTTGGAGTTCTCAGTTGACCCAGGAGTTCGTAGCCACCTTAAATTTCAGTGTCACAGGAGAACCTAGCGATCAGGGCACAAGTCTTATTTCAATTATAAGCAAGTATAACGCTGGATAACGCCTGTAGTTCTCTTCTTTACGTCTTGCTATGTGAAGGTCCACACCTTATTGGTGAGTGGAGAAAGGACGAGGCGTGAGAATTGCGTCTCGCTCACTCTCCGGTCAATGCCCCCGCCTCCATCGAACTCTGTACCACGACCATCATCCGCACTCGGCGCCCCACGTTCGCAATCAAGCCTCTCAGTACACAGACCTCTTTCTAGCGCGTCAAATAGACCTTTGTCGCGTCTCTCTGCCCGTTCAGCCTATGCTCGCCAGTCGCGGTCACGTCTCATCCCATTTGCGCAGGCTCTCGTACGTCAGATAACTAGCCTGGAGGATGGCAACGATACGAACGCTGCTACTTCGCTCAAGTTCCGCGAGGCCGTTGATCATGTGGTTAAGAACTTGGAAACAACGACGTTGAGTAAAGGCGCGGCGAGTGTCGATATGAAAGAAATTGATCGTCAGATACATGGGTACGTGTAATCTCTATTACACTTGCAAGACCAATGGAAGTTCTGAAATCCATCATCTGTAAGTCATTCCCTCAAAGCGCGTCTTAACTCGCAGGATGAAGTAGGCAAAGCACTGGAAACATGTTACAGTGATCTAAAGGTGAGTATGGAAAAGAAACGCGACCTTGACCAGGAAATCACAGTAAGCAGTCATATAATCGTATCTCTTTCTTAAATTGGACATACTCTTTAGACCTCGCACCTGCCAGATCATCTTCAGTTCCTCGTACGTTCAAACGTCGTGAATACCAAATCAACCGTACTAATCTATTACTCAGATCAAACTCTCTAGTCCTCCAACAACCCTCACAGAACATCACGCTTCTTCCATTCTATACAACCGTGCGCACCCGTCGTCACCACCTGCTGCTCTTACCTGGGATTCTATCGTCGCTGAGGAGCCATTCGAGGGTGAGCACTGGGAAGGCGTGTACGGTGTTCCATCAGGATGGGTTCGACGAGACGAGATACAACCAAAGGGATTCTATGACAGAGAGAATGAAAGCCACCGACTCGATTGGGATAGTCGCTGGAGCACACCGTCGTTGTCTCCTCTTAACTCTGATGACCTGGAATTGGACGTCGACCAGGAGGAAGAGAAGAGAGCACTTGCTGGGTTGGAGAACTCCGATTCTAGTGAGCCTGAAAGTGCCAACGAGGACAAGCAGGAGCATGAGCGTGATAGACTGGCTGATGTGTATGGGGAGACTGCGCCGAGGAAGTTACCGCCGCAGACATATGCGCATCGTAAAGAGTTTGAGGCACTACAAGCGAAGCAGTATTGGCACGAGGGATGGAAAGGAGATGTTGATCCTCTGCAGAGAAGGACGTTTGATTTGGGGGATGCTTCGACTTTAGGTGAATATCTCGGCTCTGATAACGTGTATTACGATTTATGCCGCGTCAGGACCCACACTTCGTAGAGTGTTACATATAGGTACCTCTTTTCCGGGCACAACATCGTCTCTGGATGCCTTAGTGCAGAACGAGGTGGGTATATAATGACCTGACGTGACGAAATGCTAATCTCTTTTGTTTCAGAGGTACATCAATGAAGAGGATGCAGTTAGAGAGGTCCTTATGGCACTTCAAGGAATGAACAATATACTATTCCAATGGAAGGAGCACAACAATGATCAGCCTGAAGCCATGTTCACCGTAAGTCTCAGTCTCAATTCGCCATCCCCAGAACAAACTAGATGTTCAACATTGAAACAGACAACCCAGTCCACTCCGCATCTGCTTCATCTCTCCCTCAACGCACAAGCATCTATATTCTCTTCCTTTACAAAGACTGCCACGACTCTGCAGCATCTACGTCGTTTTGTGTCCCGCGTCTTCTCCGAAGCGGGAGAAAACCGGCAGCCTCAACAACAGCAGTCTCGTCTAGGAAAGGGCAAAACACGAGTCACACAAACTCGGGAAGCATTTGCAGATGCTGTTAATCGGGAAATCCGAGCTCTGGATAAGTGGTGTGCTGCCCGTGAGGAGGTGATGTGTCGCGCCTGGGGCGGCATGAGTGACGCTTCAGCATCGCCCTCAGACTCGAATTCATCGAGCGGAGATCTTACGATCAGCCTTCTTAGTACCGAGAAGGCCATCCACGATACATTTCAGCAGACCTTTGATGTGCTTCTCGACATTGTCAAGTCGGCGTACCCCGACCCCGACACTTCTGCGCCCTCTACATCCAGGGTGAGGACCCAATCCGCAGCGGCAGTGAGCGCGGATCTACTAGACTACCTCTTCGCAAGTGTCCAAGCCCACATGGAACGACACGAACATATCACTGCTGCAACCTTACTCCGAGTTTTTGTCCATTCAGCCGAACCTATCTGGGGTATGATGGGGAGATGGCTGCGTGACGGGATGGGGCTGGGTGTGGCGATTGGTTCTGGAGATACGTCGGGCATGTGGGAGCTTGATGAGGAATTTTTCATTGAGAGCAGCGGTCTTGGGATGGGGATGATGGGGCTCGGCCTGTTAGATCCTGAATATTGGAAGGAGGGCTATGGGTTGAGGGAGGATGTCGTTGCGCTGGAAGGTGAAGGAGAGGATGCAATAGAAAGAAAGCGGAAAACGACCCCGTTGTTCTTGGAGCATGTTGCTGAGCCAGTATTGAGCGCTGGAAAGGCTGTTGGACTTCTGAGGGCATTGGGAGTACCGTTGTCATCAATCGCGACAGATGAGGATGACAGCTGGCACTCATTCAAACAATTGGTGGATTCGTCGTCGCGAGTTGGGAAAGAATCTAACCGACAGGAATCTGGTGATATGCTGTTCTCAGTGTCTATTGACACGCTGTCGCGAATGATTTATGAACGGTTGTTGCCACGATGTAATGCAGCAGGTGCGCTACTTGTTCGGGTGCTAGTAGACGATTGTGCGTTATGGAACCATCTATCGAGCATCGAGGACTTGTTTCTAATGAGACGAGGAGATGCAATGAGCCACTTTACTGATGTTCTTTTCGCCAAAGTACGTCTCTTTCCTGTTTTTCAATGACTGATTGTCATCTGACGACTTTTACAGATGGATGCGCAACAATCATGGAGTGACTTCCACTTCCTGAACACGGCTTTCCGTGACGTGGTTGATGCAAGCGCAAACGTTGGCACAAATGCGTGGATCCAAACACCCCTCGTGCGACTGTCATATCGAGGAGGCAAGGATAAAGATCGGTCTATAATGAGAACAGTGAAAGCACTTGATGGTCTGGCAGTGGAGTATGCTGTGCCGTTTCCGCTGACGTATATCTTCCAACCAGCAGCCTTACAAGTGTACGGTGAAGTCTTTATTTTGTTGTTACAGATTCGAAGGGCGAAGGGTGTGCTAGAGCGTATACTCGTCAGGGGTGAGGCACGGGCGGAAAAGCTCATAAATGAATTGAAAGGGTTTTATGCAATGAGGAGTCGTCTGAGTTGGTTCATTAAGTATGCTCAAATTCCAAATATCCTTTTGGCCACTTATAACTTAGCTCTACAGCACCCTATTGAACTTTTTGACAACTTACGTGCGATTCAAAAGTTCCTCATCAAAGTTTACTGGCTGATCAATCAAATCATCAAAATAGGTCGTACATGCTCAAGTAATCAAATTTCATGATGACCTCCGAGAAGCGAAATCTCTGGATGAAATGGTTCAGTTGCATGATGATCAGTAAGTGCTCTTGTCAATTTCTGAGATTGAAATTCAACGCTGTCCTAGCCTTGAGAAAATACGTGGTCGTTGCCTCCTGAAACCGAATGTGGGGCTCGTTATCTTTTTGTCCAGAATATGATTGATGATCGCGCTCACAGACATCCTCACTTCATCGTGTCATCCTTTCAATCCTTGACATGGCCTTGCATTTCACAGATTTTTTTGTCGCTTTCGCGGGGGACACAACAACTACACATGACGTCTCACGTCAGTCTATATCAATTCGGCGCCACCGTAGTCGCCGCCAACGTCAACAGCGCCGCAATGCCATCGGCTTTTCGCAACCACTGCGCGCCCTTCAAGATATTTCCAGTTCAGACGAGGAGGACGATGACATTAAGAGCGCTGATGCATCTGACCCTTCGTTTTCTGTGAGTACGTCAGTGTCTTATGCAGAAGAAGGGTTTCAGGCACGCATGGACAAGATATCATCTGAACTGGATGGACTTGTGCGTTTCTTGCGGCGTGGTGTGGAGAGCTTGGCAGGAGGAACTGGAGAAGCTGCTCCAGCATATGGAGTACTTGCCTTTGCTCTTGAGGATTGGGATACATGAGTTGTAATTTCTCAAAATAATTACATCATGGACATTATGTAATTAACCGATCAGCACATTAGTACGCCAATGAACAGTTCATAGATCGAGTTCGCTAGTTCTTCACATCTTAGTATTGTCGTTGCTTGCCAGGATTATTTGACTTCCTATCCTGTCTCTTGTTAACGCCTCCTAGCAATATTTTCATGATTGTTTCAGGGGGAAGATTACCACCTGTGAGACTGTATGGTGTGGTATCAACAATGTCCTGATGGTCATCGTTGGAATTCTCTCAATTGCAGTATTCTGTTCTAGACTCACCCGCAAGTTGCTATATCTCTCGCTCATTGCATCGTCAAGCTCCATGAGGAACTCAGTTGCTTCTCTCGAATTTCCGATCTGGACGAACTGGATACCAATCTTAAGTATGTCACTGTCAGTCTATAATCTTGTGCTCCATCGTTGTCATGCTCACTTGGTCTGGAGGCACGTTGAGCTTATCCAGGCGCCTCGCAGCCTGGACAATGATAGATTCCGGGTCGTCACCTGAATGTATGTCAGCTTTGAGCAGTGTGTGATCAGGATTGAGCAAGCAGTACTTGGCATCCCGTCAGTGACAACGACAATGTTCACAGGCTTAATGCCCCCAAGGCCAACCGGATCTCGACTATGAGCATGCTCAAGATTGGCTAAATATCCACGTAGAAGTTCGTCGAGTTTCGTTCCTAAGGGAGTAAAATTCTCCTTTGGAGATACGTGATCGAACAAGCTAATAATGTCTTGAGCACTCTGGATCATAAGGGACGGCTCATTAACAGTGAGACTGGAAACAAAAAGATGCATACCTTCATATTCTTTCCGCTCAAGTTTGAGTGGATAAAATAGACATCGATACCGTCTGCATCGTAGTTGGTTGCGACGTCAGCCAGATCTGCAAACGCTTTTGAGGCCTGGATTTTAATCAGACGATTTCCACATGTTTTGCCGGGAAAATGGCCCACTTGTTTCCAAAGTCCACCTTGAGACATTGAAAGGGAGTCATCAACAAGGACTATTGTATTATACCGCCGTAAACTCTGTAAAGCATCCTCTTGTGTGTTTCTTCGCATGGGTGCCTGCAGCCCTACGTAGGTTCATGTAAATCATCCTCTCTTTAGATACCAGAAACAGGCCTACATCTTGCTTTATCTTCACGACTCCAGTCCTTGAAGTTGTAAGAACCTTTAGACACAGAAGATTCAGGAAGAGGAAGATCAACTTTAGGTTGAAATTGAGGTATCTGAGTCGTAGAGGATCCGGACAACGGAGAATATGGTGGAGGGGGCCGATCTTGGTCAAGGTTTGGACTGAACGGATACTGTTTCTGGTTCTTTCGAGATGAAGAATTGTTGCCCATTTATGTAAGTAACAATAGATACTAGAATTTGAAGCTTGAAGTGTGTGTGTGTGGTGTGTGTGGGGGGGGGGAGCCTTGACAGTGGATCCCCTTTATAAGGTGGCGGGAGGTTCTTTATTGATTATTATGGAGAAACTTTCGTGGCAGTGCGCGTGGCCACAAAGAAATAGTTGAGTTGGCCACCTTCCAAACTATTGTGTCTAGCAAAGTCGTTATGAGTCTGCCAACGTATTTGTTGGTTACGAAAGCGAGTAATGGAAGCCTGATGTCTATCTCACTAACTTGGATCATCTGACCATGATCTTGCATGTAATGGTTGTGTGAATTGTTTCTTGACTCCTGTACTACTATGTAGTAAGTATGCAAATACCTATGCATCCACAACAGAAACGCGTCTGATTACGGGTTATTTGCGGTCTTCTTCTAATTATACACGATTAACAGTGTTTTTGTACCTTCTGGCACCTACACAGGGTCATCAGTGCACCCCAGACTGAAGCACTGTGATGCAATCTAAAAATACGAAGGAAGCTAGTTTATTGCAAGTCAGGGGGGAGGGGGTACCGGTGACGAGTACAAGGGGATAAACAAGAGGGCAAGAAGATAACAGATCTTGAGTATGGCGGTACATTATCCTGAAACACCTAAGCCCACGTGTCCTCGAGCGAAACTGTATGTTGTGTGAGCATGGGTCGAACTATGGCTAGAGGTAGTGCTTAGAAGAAAGAAAACGAACATTCGATCGCGAAATAGGTGTGATCATTCGCCAATATGTATCGACATTTACGCTCATTCACGAAGCGTCCACCAGCCGGCGATGCTACGGTATGAAGCTCGAGCCGTACGGAACCAGTTCCTGAATCATTCATCGGAGATACTCCCCGCATATGATGAAGCTGTGAGTCTGTGACAGGCCTTACACCTAGGCGTCGACCATCTGTTTCGCATCTGCAATCTACCCAGCTCCGTATCAGGAAGAGGAAATTTTGGTTTGCGCTGATACACTTCGGCGCTTGAAGCCAATCCTATCACTTCAACATTTCCAGTTCCTGTACAACAAATCAGTAGTGTATCGCTTGTATGACGCCGGAAACACACCATTGCCTGTATTTCAGATTCCAGAGCCTCCACCTCCTCTTCCAGTCGTTCACGCTGTTTAGTAAGCATATGAAGGCGCCGTACTTCGAGTTTCTGAGGACCAAGTATTCCGACAGTTGATTGAGATTTGGCGCGTGCAAATTCCAACTAATTGAAATTTGAGATGACAATCAGATTATAGGAAGTGAAATCGAATGACCTTTGTTTGAAGAGCACTTTCTTTCTTGTACAACGCGTTCAGGCCTTGTTCGGCGCGTTCTATGAGTTCATTGACAGCCGGCTCGATTTCGTCAACGAGATCTGCTTTATATTTCTTCACGGTCCCTTCGTCAATAAGCAAGAATACCTACTGTCCAGTTAGGCAGCGCTATCGTTGCATCTGAAATCTACACACCCTCTGGCTCTCTAATATTTTAGTCATCCTTGGTAGATCGTATGTCCCATTCCTGAGAAGTTGTTGCGCCTCATATGCCTGGAAGTTGGTAAGTCCCATAAGATCCTCAAGAATCATTGTTTGACGCGCCTCTTCACAGCAGTCCTCCATCGCCATTACACATTCCTCCAGATTCGGCGGACAGATAGCTTGTATGTCCCCCCGGTATAGTTCTGGTCCGCCAGCAAACACAGACTCTCTGGCTTTTATATTGGCACGCGACAGGCGCGACATTGCATGAGAATGGTATCGTGTAAATCAAAGCAGCGGAGCCGGTTCAACTGGACAGGGAAGGCTTTAACTCGGAGCCACAATGGGATTCGGAATACGATGCTTCACAGAGTAAATCACGTGCGAATTCACGGTCCAGAGACTCGCAACTATTCTTTATAGTGAGCAAACGTCGATTATAACGCTTGCCTCCGTAGAGAGATCGGTTACTGGTCCAAGATTTTCATTGGTTCTCAAAGTGTCCAATTTAGCCTCTCTGAAAGTACATATGATATGTGATGTATTAAACTATCAAGAGATGAAAGTTGTTTTGTAGCACCTAAGTGGTCTCAGTGATGAGTTTAAAGCAAGGCTCCTCATATTATTTCAAAGTCATCTGTCCTTTCTCATTCTCAATCATATATCAAAACAAATCAGCAAGTAATACTTGTAGAGCTTTTCAAGATGTCCAGAGCTCCCAATAAATGAATTATGCATGAATTAACAAGATGGTTAAGTGTAAAAAGGCGATTTAGATGGGCCTGACAACATTGACTCGGACTGTGTAAAGTAATTTATGCCACTATCTTCAAACGTTGGGAACAGGGAAGCCAGCACTTGACAACAGGCTTTAGCATTGAGTTCGCTAAATCACGGTAAATCAAACATACATGTATGGTCCAGCCGCGCTGTAAGTCTGTCAGAAATGGAAGGAAGCGAACCACATTTGTGACTTACGGAGCTGGGGCACGTTGAACCAGCTTGACATTGCTGAGGTCGGGTGAGGGGAATCCGGCTCTGGATGTGCATCGAAATCAATTAGCTATACTAGGGCAGAGAATCGCAGTGGGCGTACACGACACCAAGATTACTGAGATAGCCATTAGCGAGGTTTTCGGCAATCCATCACTGAGACAACTCACGTAGCAGAGACAGCAGAGACAACAACAATGGCCAGAACGACGAAAGAACGGAACATAGTTGATGGCGGTAAGTACTGAGGGAAAGAAACAAGACGGGGGACTTTTCTTCACTTATAAGCAGTGATACTGGGGTACGGTAGGAAAGATACAAAGGATTGTTTCACAAAGGGAGCTTGCTGCGGTACTGTACTTATCATTTATACTCCCACTAGGTGTCGTGGCGACAGTTCCTAGCAATGACACAACGAATGCCACGGTAAAACCGGTGACTGATGACGGTCCCCCATTCAGATAGATCTCAGAGAGTCCTTCTAATGCGTGCCTACACAAGCTGCTTGCAGAACGAGACACCGTCGAACGGCGAACGAAAAGATCGGTTTTTCTGAGACTCCAAATCACAAGAACCAGTGAGATTTACTGAGCCTTTGAAGCAAGTAAATACACAGTAGCACATAGCTCATAAGATTTCGTTCCCTTGGGACGCGTACCCCGTACCCGCACCCGGGCTTTTCTCGCTTGATACCTCGACAATCACGTGTTCTCCCTTTTCCAAACGTCCCGCCGGGCCATCTTGACCCACTATGTCGTCAAGTTCATCGCAATACATCGACCGGAAGGCCGTCAATGCGTCCTACCGACCAAAAGCCGGGGTAAGTAAGCGAATTGGATAGCAAATAAGAGGTACAATATTGATTTGAAGTGGCAAATTCGAACAGGTCATGTCTGCCGGACTGAAACGTGCTCGAGCTCCGTATCGCGTCAGAAATGCGATAACTGGTCTTGCACTTGGGGCTTTTGCTGTTGGCGTATGGGCGTACTCCATCAGTGCCGTGAAACAGGACGTGTTTGACGATGTGGACGAGGAGGCGCGGGTAATGGCGCAGACGGGAGCGGTCAATGAGGCATTCAAAGCGGAGGAAGCCGTACGGACAGCTGCAGTTGCTCAACCAATACAAGCGAGCCCGATAGTGGCGACGAGCACGAGTATCCCCTCACCGGCTCCACCAACGACGTCCACACAATGTCGAGGACTTCTACGACATCTAGACAGCAGGGTTCCTCACTTGTTGGATCCCAAAAACAAAACTTTTGTTTGGGGTGCACCGCCAGTGGATCATATTGGAAAGATTGGGGGGTCATGATATTAATGTGAAGTCGCTATACGGTATTTATCTCTGAAAATCTATCATAATTCACCAATGTTGGTGTCATGAGCACCCCTACCCCAATCCCCAGATCCCTGCCTTCCTGACTCCCTCAACAAGTGCATCGACATTACCCAACATTGTTCCAAGGAGTTCCCTTTTTTCCTCTGTTGTCCTCGTCTTTTCTGTACGATTTTGTGGCCCTGACAATCCACGTTCTGACACCGTTCCATTTTGTTCATGACGGCTGGGTGTCCCAGGGACCTGACTGTACCCATGACAGTCATCCTCTGAAGCTGCGCGAAGCCTAGACATGCTTTTGGTTGAGGCGTACCTAGACACACCACCGGACCCAGACCCTGCTCGTGAAAGTTGTGGTTTCTTCGGGCTTTGGGGTTCGTACTCAACCTCCTTTCTTAACATCATTAAGGAACGCGGTTGCAGCTTATGTGGCAGTCTGGGGGGAAGCGATGGTGAGCGAGGAGGCGTCTTGGGTGGTAAGATTGCAGGCGGTCTGTCCGGAGAAGATGATATCGATGAAGGTGCCGTCGAAATAGAAGCACTCGACGATATTGAGGAAAATGAGTTCATTGAACTGCCCGGTGTCGATCTCGGAGTGCTTGATGCAGAGGATGTCTTGGCTGACAGAAATGAGAATTCCGAGGCAAGTCGCGATGATGATGGTCGCAAAGGTTTACTGTTGAGAGAGGGTTTCGAGGGTTTCAGCGGCGTCACTGGTGCTGTGGGAGGTGACGTTGGTACAAGAGATACTATATTGCTTCGTTCTGCAGATGTCGGGTTTTCGTCGAGGAGATAGAAATAGAGAAATTCCAAGCACTTCATCCTGAAAGTGAAGTATGAGAACAAATCGAAATCGTTTACTGTCTGTGAGTAACTTGCCTGACTTCTCGCGGCGTCCCAGCCCTCTTCAGAATTTTGACAATGGCCTGTGTACCACTGGCATCCTCAAACGCGCGAAGTGCAGCAGGGGCATCAACAAGGATGCACAGTAGCGTGTCAATAACAACAGAGGACAATGGAGGGGTCACAGGCGCAGCAGAACGCGATGGTGTGTCGATAGAGGACGATATACACGCCGAAAGATGACGAGAAGCTAATAAGAGGTCGATAAGAACCTGCAAGGTAACAATTGTTAATCAGTCATTTCCATCGATACATGAAGCACTTGCCTCAAGAGCATACTTTCGGCCTAAGAAGGCTTTACTTGGGGAGTGATTCAGAGACACGCCTTGGATTAACGAAAGGGAGAGAGCCAGTTGAGATGACAGTTTAGATGCTAGCAATTCTCTGTCGGCTGTAGACACACGTCAGGAATTACGACAAAACGTGTATTTGAAGGCACTCAAACGATCCATTGATCCCTTGTTCGTCAAGGCCTCTAGTGTAGATGTTGAGGCACTTATCCACAAAATGAGACGTAGTGGTACTGATGCAGTCAGAATTTTGATAGAACAAGGAAATCGAAGCATCTCACCATTACATTCAAAAGTATATTGCAAGGCATTAAAGTTGAATAGATCCTCCGAAGATTCCTTCAAAATACATGCCGCGGCAAGGTAGCGCTCTATCCGATGCAACGCACAGGTTTTGGCTTCAGAAGGGGTCCGAGTCGATGATAACTGCACGCGACAACGTAAAACGTGTTAATGCTTGGTTAGCACCCAGGAGCACATGTAACGCACATCATCCAGAGCATCCTGCAAGGTATCTCGCATGGTCTGTAGGCGGTCCTCCATCCTGAACTGGACGTCGTCGTCGTCGTCGTCGTCGCCAGGGCCGATGGTTGAAGTTGAGGCACAAGCGATACTTTATTCCATTTTGGGAACGCGTCCCTTGCCACGTGATCGAGACCGCGAAGGTTCGGGGTCTCGGCCCGTCCTTGAACTGCAGTGTAAGCTCGTCTTCCCAACGTCTTCCAAGTTCCCAGGTGTTCTTCCCTCCAACCTTGATACTTATCATGGCCCCCATTCGCACTGTGAGCAGCCTGGAAAACGGAGAAAGAAATAATTTGATTATGGCCAACAGCAATGGACCAGACTCATTCGTTTTATTGCGAATGAAACGTCCCGCGTACACATTGGTCAACCTGTCGACGAGGCTCTCGATGGTAGCTTACTATTTTATTCCAACATGTAAAGCTCTAACCTTCTCTTTAGTTGGCTTGGCTGCCTACCAGAGGAAACCTATCAAGGCTTTTGAGATCGTTGGATCCGCGCTTGACCCAGCGGCACAAGTTACGACGAAAGTCCTCACGGTCAAATCTCTTCTCACTCCTCTGTCAAGAGAAGAAGTCAAGCTAGTCCGCTGTCTCGGGCTCAATTACACCGATCATGCAGTACGTCTCCATGCCTCCGATTTCATTTTTGACTGACCAGCTCTTATGCCTGGACAGGACGAAGCACGCCTACCAAAACCAAAGTGAGTTACATACACAATTATCTCTCACTCTATTTCTCAATTCTCCTACTCCTCGTATTCAGTTTCCCAGTCTTATTCTACAAACCAGTGACGTCCCTGATTGGACCCCTGGCGCCCGTTATCATCCCAAAAGTGGCACAACCTCCAAAGGACCACCTCCCAGACTACGAAGTCGAGTTCGTTGTCGTCATTGGCAAGGCTGCAAAGAATGTCTCCGAGGCAGATGCGCTAGACTATGTGCTCGCCTACAGCGGTGCTAATGACGTGAGGCCCCTCGACTTTTCATCGGAGCATCTCCGCCTTGATACGTTCTTTAGGTCTCTTTCCGCAAACATCAGATGGCCGTCTCTCAATGGGGTTTCTCCAAATCATTCGGTTAGTCCCTAGCTCCAAAGGAAGTAACTATAACCCATTGAATTTTTGCACAAGACAACACTAATCCCTTCGGGCCATGTCTGGTCTCATCTCGCCTCGTCCCGAATCCCCAACGTGTCGAACTGAAGACGACAGTCAACAAAGAATTGCTCCAGAACGGTAACACTGCGTACGTCTGTGTCGCATAGCATCGTCTACATGGTTTACCTCATGGCTGACATAGAGAACAAATCTTCGGTGTCCGTCAAACCGTCGCGTTCCTATCTCAGGGCACGACGCTCGAACCGGGAACTATCATCCTCACTGGAACTCCCAAAGGAGTCGGCTTCGTGAAGAGCCCGCCGCTGTACCTCAGACACGGAGACAAGATGAGTGTATGGCTCAGCCATGGAATTGGCACCCTCTGTAATGATGTAGAAGAAGAAAGATCTGCTGAGGCCAAGCTCTGAGGATAACAGAGCTTGCTGGTTCAACAGAAGACCCATCTCGCTAAGTAGGGCATATGGATTTTACACTGAATATAGTCAACGTTGGGCTACATATAAGTACATCAAGCAAAGGCTAACATGTTTGTTACATCTCGTACAATCCAGCTCGAGTGTCTTTCTGTCCATCACTTCTCATGCATACCTAACCCACCAAACACAATCAACTTCTTATTCATATACTCCTCAATCCCATGTCCGCCCTCCCGTCCAAGCCCACTCTCCTTAACACCTCCGAAAGGAATAGGAGCTTGGCTGAGGAATCCAGTATTGGCACCAACCATTCCCACCTCCAGTCTCTCAGCCACACGCCACACACGGCCAACATCCCGAGAGAAGAAGTATCCAGCAAGACCAACATCTGTACTATTAGCAAGCTTCACAACTTCATCCTCTGTCTCAAACTTGCACAGCGATGCAAGTGGGCCGAAGGTTTCCTCTTTGTTAATCTGTGCGTCGGGTGGGACGTCGGAGAGGACGGTGGGCTCGAAGAAGGATGTATTGGGAATGCTCTTGCCGCCAATGAGAACTTGTGCACCCTTCGCGACAGCGTCTTCGACGTGGCGAGTGACTTTCTCAACAGCACGAGCGTGGATGAGAGGACCGTGGGTGCTGAGTTACATCATAAGCCAATAGATTGGGAAAGAGAACAGTGATATCGACTTACGTTGCCTCCTCAAGGCCGTTTCCAAGCTTGAACTGTGCTACTCTCTCTGTAAGGCGTGACGCAAAGTCGGCGTACACAGAAGAATGGACGAAAATGCGATTTGCACAGACACATGTTTGACCGCTGCCTCGGAATTTGCAAAGGATTGCAGCTACCAACGGTTCGGTGTATACAGATGTCTCCAGCCGAGTCACTCACCATCCACAGCTTCATCAAGATTGGCATCATCAAAAACGATGAATGGAGCATTTCCCCCTGCTTCGATAGAAACCCTGTGAAAATGTGAGGAGAGAGACGATAGAATCAAAAAGCGATGTACTTCTTGAGAGTGGACGCTGCCATGCCATAGAGGAGTTTTGCCACTGGCGTTGAGCCAGTGAAAGTAACTTTCCTGACAGTCTTGTTCTCGCACATTTCCTTGCCGACCTCAATGACGTTTTTGAAGGTAGGAACGACGTTAATAACACCATCAGGAATACCGGCTCGTATGGCAAGCTGGATAGAAGGGTGTCAATCAAGCATTTTGAGGTCAAAAACAACAACAAACTTCTGCTAATGCTAGAGCAGAGAAAGGTGTTTCGGGCGGTGGCTTGATGACGGCAGTACACCCAGCAGCAAGAGCCGCTCCAAGTTTTCGAGTAATCATTGCAGAAGGGAAGTTCCATGGAGTCAAGATAGACCTTGAGGATAGTCGGAATGAGCCAAGTACAATAGAGATTATGCACGCACACGACGCCTATATATCAAATTAAGGTTAGAATGAATTCAGAAAGCATACAAAAGGCTTTACGGACCAACAGGCTGCTTGATCACGATATTTCGAGAGTTGGGAATTGGAGAAGGGACATGTTCTGTAGAAGTATGTTTAAAGCTATTTCACGTGTAATAACTAAGGAAGTCATACCTCCATAGGTCCTGACGGCTTCCTCAGCTGCACGAACATTTCAGCTCTAAGGATAATCGAAGGACAAGGGACGAGAACAATGCTTACCGAACCACTATAACGTACCAAAAATGTCAACACAGTTCGCCTTCCACAATGCTTGGTCTCACCTCGATGAACGACGCACTGTAGGCATTTTCACCCTGAATAGACGTGTAAGTCATGGGATAATATATCAGAACGGGTTAATTAGTAACCTTGCCTTCCGCAAGAGGCTTTCCATTCTCAAGAGTCTGTGGAGTCAACCGTGAAGTGAGCAGGTGATGATGTCAGAATAAAGGTTGCGTGGGACCCACAATGAGGCGGCCCAAATCATCATGGTGCTCCTGCATGAGCGCATAGAATTTCATTAGGATATCATGGCGGTGCTACGAGCAGGTCGTTAGATTCTAGTTAGGGTGTGCAAGAGATATCGTTGGATGCACCTTCGCTGTTGTCCTGCTCCATGCGGGAAAAGCTCTCGAAGCGGCCTCAATAGCCTCTTTTGTCTCAGTCAGACCCATGTCCGGGACTGTTCCAAGCTCCTCGTTTGTCGCGGGATCTAGTGTCTGGTCGTCAGCCCTAAGCTCAAAAACAACACCAAGGTCCACCCACTAGTCACGATGATCTTCTCCCCGTTTTTCGCGTCAATCCACTTGCCATCGATAAAACCTTGGAATTTGACCAGAGAAGGGTCTTTAAGCCCGAACTATCGAACGAATTCAGGACAGGGAATGCGTAGAGTAGCTCAATACCCACCACTGCAGCTTGCGTGCTTGCCATTCTGAAAAAAGTCGGTGAGCGATGGACGAGATGGAGTTCCTTGTGCAGAGGAAGTTGCTGTGATAATCGAAGACAGGATAGGACTCGCATCCGGCCCACAAGTGGCTCTAAGCCGGCCATGGACGTCACGGTCCAAGCTGGAGAACGGTTGCATTTCCCCACGCACGTGATCACGACGCGTCCGACGCGTCCCATTTGCTCCCGTTTTCCCGTCTGCATGAATATTCACCAGGCCTACATACCAATGTCTACGGTGATTAAGAGATTATTAATGCCTCTTCCGCCCAGTCTTTTTGGTAGCTTCAGCTGCCTCTAAAAATCCACCAATTTCAAGCGCGTTCCGCGCTGCCTGATTGATATGTTTAAAGCGATCTGGCCCAAGATGGATACCACCAAAATATCGGGTGACAATGACCAGGACATTGTCAACTTCCTGCGTGTACACGATTTTTGTCAATTCAGAGAACGGTGGAACTTATTCCACACTGACGTACCAGAATCTGCAATAGGTGGGCTAGACGGCCACCAGCGGCCGTTTCCCCATCATCATCATTATCTTCACGAAATAAACATCGCGTTGGTAAAATGAGAAAGAGAAACCTTACCTTGGTGCAGAACCGAGCCCACCTGACATCGCCACGCGTTGATAATAGGATGTGCGGCACGAGATATTCGGCGGTCCGCCATCAGATGAGATAGCACGAGAGGAACCTGGAAACAACCTTGTAAATATGAAGGGATAACCGGTGACTGGAACCCACTTCTGAATGATGAGATATTCGACAGGCACGTCCCACAAAGACACTCTTTCGATCGGTGATAGGCTCCGCCATGAACAGCTCGAGGCCTTCTGGCAACGAGTTCACGGAGGGTTCAATGGATATTGTATCCTCCGACGACATATGATTATTGACTTCGGATGGCGGTGTATTCGTGTGTCGACCTGAGCTTTCCTTCGCATCCTCCCTCAGTAGCTCCCCAGCCTTCTCCATGCTCAGACGGTTCTCGTACCACGCAGTACATCGCTCGACAACGCTCTGCAATCCGTCAAATACACAAACAGTATCAGCGGTCCACTCGACTCCATTCACAGATATAAACATCCGTAGGATAGATCCGAAAAGCCCAGAATCTGCGCCAAAGGCTCCGACGTAGCGAGAGAGAAGTTGAAGTTGAGGCGGAGAGGAGACAGGATATGTTTCAGGAAGAGAGACGAGAATTCGCACCGAAACGTCCTCATGGGGTGATAAAAGGCTAGCTATAAGTCTCGAGCAGGATTGGTCAAATCCAAAATCTCACCTCAGTTCAACCTCGTATCGAATCGTGTCGTCAGTCCATTCAGTGTTTGTCTTCCTGTCCTGTTCCGCCCGAGACGGGTGCCATAGCTTCACTGCGTTTTCACCATAGATCGACTGGAGCACTGGTCGTCCAAGGGTGAGTCAGAGAGGTCTCGACGAAAAGGGCAATGCATCCAACCTTCTATCTCAGAAGCAACCGCTTCTCGATCTGGGTTTTGAGATAGCTCCTGGACAAAGTCAGCCAATTTCTGAGCATCGTTCTCATTTGTCGAGGGTGGTGGGGATGATGAAGGAGAAAACATTGAGCCGGCTGAGCGGGCCGGGCCATATCTCATATCTCAGAAAGTTCAATCCGGCAATCAACTATATAATCATCACAGTAAGGTGGCGAGTGAACTTGTATAATATACAGATATAAGGAATCTCTTCCATGCCTTTCACGCCTGCGCCTACCTCTGTCCGAGTTGTGGTTCGGTTGCCGTGGGACCGACCTGAAACCAACGCTCTTGTCGATCCACCTCCAGTACGCCAATGTCTCTAATGTACTTACGAAGTAGCTGATTTTTGCACTTAGATAGAATGGAATTCTGAAAAGGCAGACATATTATGGAAGTACATCGAACGTTCACGCTCAAATGATACCGGAGGTCCAGATTGTAAGTCGTACTCTCTCAACTATAGATTAAAGTTCGAGGGAGAACGGTAGGGAAAGGACTCGCCACCCATCTCAACGTCCCACTTCCGTACCTACTCTATCGCGTAAATGCCAGATTCCAGGAGGAAATTCGTGGGTTGAAAGATATCCAGGGTGTACTCAGCCCTTCAGGGAGCCAGCCTCCAAACCGACCATTCGACGTTAATATTGGAGCGTCCAGCGAGAAGTCACCTGCCGCAGCACGTCCTGCAAAGCGTCTATTGAATAATAATACGTCCGGCCGTCTTTTAGCCACACCGCTTGGCGTCCGTGCGCGCCTAAACTCGCTGGGGAACAACCCTCTCAAGCCCAGGTTGAGGGCAATGTCGTCGTCAACATTGACACTTCAAAATCAAAAGAAAACGCATACTTCAGGTTTACGCCCAGCGACCCCTTCGTCCTCGGAAGGCACAGACTCTGAGGAGGAGGCAGCACGCAAAGAGGAAGAAGCGGATAAAGATGCTGAGGAGCAAGAAATTCTCGATCGTAAGCTTCAAAAGCTACAGGAGATGATAACAAACGAGGGTTTGGGGCTCGTGAGCTCTTCACGTTTCCGAAGCAAAAGTAAAGTTGTCGATCGTAGTCGTTCGGGACAAGGATCGATGGTAGGCAGCTACAAAAGCTACAAACAAGACGGGCTATCCAGCAGCAGCAGTGTCAGTGCGAGTCACCATAGTCTCTCAAGTGTGAGTTCACCACAGGGATCTATTCCTGATATACCCTCCCCGCCTCCGGAATCCCAGCCCTACACTACCATCCAGAGACGTCTGTCTCTCAGCAAGTCGTCGAGTCCTCCTGCGCTTTCGCCACGGAATGCCTTAGGACAGAGATTCAGGCCGCTGGTTGATCGCACGAGCAGTGAACAGAGCAGTAGTCATGGGTCCGAGGCTTCCAGCTTTAGTGATCTCAGCGGTAAAGTTGCATCTCATTGCCAACGTCGGTTTCTCATGTTTTGTGTACGTAGATGCAGATCTCTCTACGTCGGTACTGGAGAGTGCATTGATGTCCAACATTCGAAGTGGAGGCTCTCGCATGTGAGTCTTGACATCTTTTCTCAAATTTCTCTGAACCTGCCCCACTTTCTCCAGTTCTCATTTCACCCTTAGTCGGATGTCTGGTCGTGCGTCATGAGCGTAGTACCTATACTCGAACAGCCATAGAGATCTATGTAATAGACCTGGTGATGACGCGTTGTATACTACGCGTATTCCTGTGATATAGATCCGCAATCAAATCGTTCCAGCACTTTCCTTTTCACCCCTGTCCAAATACAAAGCGCATCTTTCTTGTCCAACCATCTTGTATCATATCACGCTTGTGATTTCGCCACCCAAGCAAGGCCTGCGAAAGGACCTGTGATAGACTCTTTCGAAAGGCCTTTCATCCTTCCACGTTCACGACCTGTTCACGACCAGTTCATTCCTCAGCCCACGCGCCATGAATCTGACGTTCGTAACGGCCTGGGGAGAAACTTACCCAATAGAGATCGATCCAAACATGGAGCTCGAGAATTTGATGGCGTTGCTCGAGGCGGAGGTGCGCATCATCTCTTGCATGATCGTTCGACATCCAACCCGACTTACTCGTTATCCTCCTCTCCTGAATCCCAGTGCGGAATCCCCGTTCCAGAGCAAAGCATATGGTTCGAGAATAAGGAACTAAATGAACCAAAACGGACCATGCAGGAGCTGGGGGTTAGCAACAACGCGGTGCTCTTACTGAGAAAAGTCTCTGATCCTGCTGGACAGTAAGTATCGCCGCTTTCGTGTAATTAACTGAACCCACCATGTCCTTCCTAGGGCCGATGCACGGGAAATAGAAATGGCACGATTGCAATTCTTAGGGGATCCTCAGCTCATGAGCCAGCTTCGCGAGGTCTGTATACATCCATTCATCTCACACCGTCCCTTCGAATGCCCGTTTCCGTTCTCCAGGCACAACCCGCAATTGCTGAAGCGGCCGTGAACAACCCACAACAATTCGCAGAGCTTTTCCAGCAATGGCAGGCGATGCGACAAGCCCGTGAGCGTGAATTGGCGATGTTGGAGGCCGATCCGTACAACCCCGAGGCACAACGCAAAATCGAGGAGATTATCCGGCAGCAAGCCGTGTTAGAGAACAGGGAACACGCTCTTGAGTATTCACCGGAGAGCTTTGGAAGAGTTACTATGCTTTAGTGAGTTCGTGTTTCTGTGATATTGTTGGCGAAGCATCCAACTTTTTATGTCACCAGCGTTCCTGTGGAGGTCAATGGGCAACCGGTGAAGGCTTTCGTTGATAGTGGTGCTCAGAGAACTATCAGTGAGTCTATCTCATGTAACCGTCATCTGTTCAATGCGGCTTATAATCTTTGAGTGACACCTGAATGTGCTGAGCGCTGCGGGATCATGCGCCTTGTGGACCATTACTACGCCGGTATCGCAACGGGTGTTGGTGTAGCGAAGATTCTTGGTCGGGTACATAGTGTCCAGCTCAAATTGGCGGACCTCTACCTTCCATGTTCTATCACAATCATGGAGGTGAATGATTCGACAATTCCCTGCCCTTGATATACAATTTGCTAACTTTCTTTTCTCTCAACGACAGGGCCGAGATGTCGACCTCCTCTTCGGCTTGGACATGCTCAAAGCGCACCAGGTGTGCATCGACTTGGCAAAAAACGTTCTCCGTATTCAAGGCCGAGAGGTCGCGTTCTTGCCTGAACATGAGCTCCCAGAATCGGCGCGTCAGGAAGCGAGGGGTGAAGTGCCCCAATCGCTTACAGCGACCGCAGGGCCCTCGTCGTCAGCTGCTCCAGCAGTGGCACAGTCTTTCCCAGGTAGTGGGAATGCCCTGGGGGCTTCGCCTTCCACTCCTCAGCCTACGGCGGCATCCCAGCCTGCAAGTCGCTACCCCGAAGCATCTATCAAGGTATTAATGGACCTGGGCGTAACTAGAGAAGTTGCTATAAGATCTCTTGACGCTACTAACGGGGATGTTGATGTGGCTGCATCATTAGTTTTTGGATAACAAGTATGTACGATAGTGTACGAGTTTTAGACTCAGGTTGATCCTACGAACGGGGGGGAAATACAAGGACCGACGCTTCCAGATTCATCAGCGACATGTAAGATATGTATCGGTGTCTGGGCTCAGTATTCAATAGAAATTTGGACAGAAAATGGGTCTGCCTTCTCAAACGACTGACATGAAACATGCTGCTAACGGAGATGTTGACGTTAATTCATCACCCTTAACCGAGTTCCCAGATATCATTAATGAATTACATAGTATTACAGTGTACAAGTGCTGGAATTGTAATATACATGGTATAGGAATATAAAATAAAAACATACATATAAGACAAAAAAAATAGCATCGAATGTCGGGTGTCCAGTTCATATAAGACTGATTCGGGTCCGTACAAGCCCACCTCTCCAGTTATGTATACCGGCAGAACGACGGTGGGCCCAGTCACCTTGCATCCTTAAAAAGGCATCTTGAATGTGCTCTGGACGCAAAGCGGTCCTGGCTTCAGGAGGTGGTAAAAACAACGTATTCACGGGGAGGGCATGTTCAGCGTCGTCATCGGAAGAATCTTCTCGCCGTCGTTTCTCCGCAGGTCCACCGAGGCCTAAGGTTTTCCGCTTTCCGAGGACTGGTGAGGCGTAATCATCTCTGAGAAATGACTCCTCGAGAGACTTCTTCACGCTCAGCCCAGCAATAGTAAGGGATCTGACCATCTCGAACGCAAGAAAACCGACGATATCAACTGTGTCGTCGTTGGCTTTTAGATCAAGATGAGGCGGCAAATTTAGAAATTCGCGGAAACGTTTGGCTGGAAGCGGAGTCAACGGAGTAGAAGGACATGATTGACAAGGCATCCACCTTTACGATACGTGAATGATGCCTGACGACAATCTGAATAGTGTTGATATTCTTCTCTTGTCATTTGCCTTGTGGCATCGTCTGCTTCCTACACAATTTTAGAAATATAGCAAGATATTTGACAATAGTTCGTGGTACTTTGAGTCGCTGTATCGACGCTTCATGCGCTTCGATGTCATCTTCATCTTCCTCATCATCAGACTGATGACCACTCTGCCTTAGGACCTCAGAGTATATAGTCGTTATTTCCCATGGCAACTTGATGGTGATCTTTTGTGCTTTGGCCGTCAACTTGTCTGCAAACCTCCTTCAGGAGTGTTATCTCTTGAGATTTGGTGAAGTACAAACCGTCTGCGCCATCATCAAGAGTCTCAACTTCGACACCAGCTCCACCATCACCACCACTGTCTTTCGCATGCTTGCGAACATCCTTCCATGAAAGGTATGTTCGAAGTCGGTTGACCTTGCCACGGTCGTGTCGTATCAAGAATATAAGATCTTCAGCAGAAAGATACCGAGCTCCACGGCGAGTCGCGAGGGCGCGTGCCTGAACAATCTAGAAGAGCCGGGTCGAAACGAAACTGATATGGCACGAAGAAAGCAGTCCCACCAGTTCTATGATTTGACTCCGTACTATATCCTCCACGAGATTGACAGTTTCAAGGTTTGGATCCTGGACCTCTCCGAACACGAACATCTAGATCTTGTCGTGAGCTGATGCATAAGGTGAAGAACGAAGACAGGTAGTCACCATTTGTGAGATCTCCTGGGTATATTTGTAGTCTCTGGTAGTACTAATAACAGCCTCTGTTCCGACCATCTTTTTGACAGTAGCCATATAGTATCGCGCGGTGTTTTGACAATGCAGGTGGTCACCGGTCAACTCAGCTTCGACAGACCGTGAAGATAGGTCATGGACAATGAGAGAAATACAATAGGTACAAACAGAAGGCGCGACGGTAACTCGCGCGGTTGGATCCTTTCTCATGATTCAAATGGCTGTACATGCGATGGGATCTCAGGCTGCGAATTCGCGTGTTCTCAGCTGAGGCCTTTCAGATCATCAACAATGGTTTGCACGAAGTACACCGCGGCACGGTCGCAATTGCGCTTGAAGCCCCGTGAATAACGATGTCCTTTCCTCGCCTACATACCAGGTTCTAGTCTCAGCTTTCTCTCATTTGTTACTTGTCTTGGATCTAAAGAACACGGAACGCGTGGAGCCATTGCGTATTCCCTAGCTAAGCCTGACTCTCAATCATTCTACATAACGATGATCATGGGGTCTCGTAAAATGGTGCTTTTCGCATTGTAAATGCTACCTTGGTTATTGTATTCTTTTCTTCTCATGAAGACATCTGACACTACTTTCTTTTCTGATCTATTCGTTCAGTCGGCGTATCTCATCATCGTTGTGTTTGGTTCTAGCCTCATTGTATTCGTTTTAGAGGATACATTTGCTACGTCGAGCGCTTCCTAATACCATTTTGAAAATCCCATCAGTGTCGTCGTATTACATTCCTTCGAAATGAACGGGTTAATTTACTGTCCCGCGGTGAGTGAGAATCTGGATAACCATTTCATTGTTTGACTTAACTGTCGCGCAGAATCTTGCTTGGAGACACCATTTCCAAGTTTTTGATCTTGAATTTGCAGGCCAATGTTATAATTTTTGAGTTTCATCGTTGATGATCTATCTAGCTAGTTGACTTGATTTTCATTCAACGATGTGTGAGGGAAAGCTAATAGATGTGTATACTCCCGGTACGGTCCTTCGTTGTTCAAGTCTCATTTTACACCATATCCCTAATTAAACCACTGCCGTCTATTTTGGTTGTGATTAGTTTCTGCGTTTCTATTCTTTCTTAACGTCTTCTCTACGTTTGCCACCTAATAGATCTTGGCTGTGTACCAGCAAGACTTTGTATTTCACTTATAGTGGATATTCTTGCCACTCGTTTAATCACAGGCAGAATACAGTGGATTCGCGAAGCCGTACTAGGGGACAATTCAATGTACAAGGTTGTGAAATGGATTCTCTTTTTACCTTACCTTACCTGCGGATATGTTAACGATGTCATCTTTTCCATTTATAGGATAACTAAAAAGTAGATTTTTATCTGACGTCTTCGTTCGGTGTTTGTTCAATTGGTCTAAATCAACTGTTTATGTACTTCCCAACCTTTCAAACAATCGCGCCGACCTTTGATCGTTGTCCGTGTGAGCTTCAAGCTTAACACAATTTTTGACTAAAACTCTTGCTATCGTATCGCCGGAAGATGTCTGATTCTTCCAACAAACGTGCCCCGCTTGTGGATCAGAGAAACTTCGTTGAGGACATTTCAACTTCAGAAGAAGACTACTATCTGACTCGGCCTTCTTTACGAGCCTGCATTATTACATACAACCGTTTATCTTACTAAGTATAACTACATCTATGTAATGTATGAGTGATTTTGAATCCATGAATTACAAGAGCAGGACCATGACAGTCTTGAATGGAAGCAGGCTAATTACCATTCACTTGAGATGTGATTTGATGGATGTCATGGAAGCATGCAGGCGTGCAGTCATCAATGGCCCTTCTCTTTCGGCCTATCTGAACTACGGCCAACATTGGTAGTATACTAGTGTATGAATGAATCAAGTATCTTATTTTTGGAATCAATAAGAGACCGAGATATCAAAGAGTTTCGCTAAGATATTGATGTCTATATTATTCGGTAGATGTATTGGTACCAACAAAAACATAATACGCACAGTGCTTTACTAGATACCATGTGCAGGATTCCAAGGAGGATATCAAGAAATTAACCATATTCTGAACTAATTAAAAAGCTAGGTATGTTTACAGATTTACCACCGCAAACATGACATGGAGCAAGAAGTATGAACAATGGTGAGGAGACAGTACATCATAATACAAGAATTGGCACATCAGAAGAAGCAGGACTAGATGAATCAGAAAGATACAGTAGTCATGCATTATGGTACAACTACAAGATATTCATCATTGAACTGTTGAAGACATTTATATTTTGTCTTCCAAGATCAAAATCGCATCTCAGCTCGCATCGCGGCACGAAACTCGGCGAAGAAGATTCTGATAGTCTCTGGCTGCAAGATATAATTGTCAGAAGCCAAATGCAGGAGTCAAAGAAGAGAACCTTACCAGGACAAATATATGGTAGACGAAGGGTTGACGTTGCTCTTGCAACGACGAGGAGCCGGACCAATTACACCGAGTGGTCCAACAGCGGGAGGCAGTACCCCTATGTCATTACCAAAAGTAGCCTAGGCAGGTCTGATAGAATGCATACTGCTATTGGACGATCCGTGGTGGGGACATGCGGACGAGGGGTAGCAGGATTGGCACCAACGGCAGGCAGCACCTAAGATCAAGTCAGCAAAGTACGAAAAGATTCCAGAGATGACTTACAGCCGCTCGATGATTAGTGGTGGTCTGAAAAGATCCGTAGAGTTCGTCAAGGAGGCAAAAAAAAAATAGGAAAGCAAAGACAAACCTCATGAAAAATGACACCTCGTCGGCGGGGAGGGCGGATATGAGGATATGGGTGAAAGCGAGTCGCTGTCCGGCGTTGATAGTTGGGGAGCCATCCCCCACTGTCGGGCAAAGTGACAGCTATAGCGAAAGCACTGTTTTGGTCGGAATAGGGGGGAGGAGCATCAAAAGGTGTAGTGGGGGATGAAGACATTGGTAAAAAAAAACGAAGATTGCATTGCAAGGCCCTATTTATGGAGTTTGTTCATATGCAAGATGACCGCGCTTGGATAAAAGGGTTACTTACTCATTTTGCAATATTAACGTTAGTCCCATCTTTGGAGATCAAGCCCGCTTCCTCTCGCCGAAGGCACCGTATCGGCGGGCATTGGCCTGGTTTTCGCGCCACTTATCATGTCTTTCCCCGACTTCGTGGACCGCTCTTGAGAGTAGGAACAGATGTTGTAGGAAAATTGTTTCCGTCTAACCTGAGACGATAACGATCACGTTGGTTTTTGATATTCAAAGCGGAAGCAAAAGGCTAGAAAGAAGGTGAGGAAAATATCAATGCCGAGAACAGCACCGTGACGGCACGATTTTCCAGACTCAGCCATATTCTTCTTGCTTCAGCAACTACCCTACCGACAGCACCTGATTTCCACTGCGAATGCGCCAAAATGCTGACTTCTGCCCCTCACACGTAGCAAAGAGATGGCAGTTGAAATTTGCGTCTGTGGGTTGGGGAAGTGATCGGGAACGAGGATATGTACGATCGCTGGCTTCAGAGCCACCAACTATCGAGAGAACCTAGGCCCCGGCTGTTCATGCGTGGACCCTGCTGGGTAATCCTATCACCTATCACCTGGACTTCATTGAACTGCGTCCGATCGAGTATCATCATGATGAGGCAGTCTTCGCGTGTTGCGTATTGCGATTTGACATAGGCAAGAGTGCGTTTCTGTTGTGTAAGGTTTTCTAATCTCCCTTTGCTGTTCAATGCTTGGAACCTGGCGAAACCGATAGAGGTAGAGGCATCTGAGTCCTCGAACCTGGGTCCGCCTTTGTGGCCCACTGCCATGGCTCAAGTCATCTTGACAGGCAATTTGAGATCATTCAAGTTGTACTCGAATGCTCGTTCTTCGGCACGTCTCAGCTCATGCCGCATGCTTGCTCGAGCATTGTCTGCGCGATCTATTTCCGAGTCCTTGTTCGTCATGTCACACTCGCGTGACGCGTTGCAATTCCGAGAGCTGGAAGATGAGTCACACAATCGCTCGTCTCGGTCTACGGACCCTTACCATTAATGATCAAGGCTTCATACCATAGCATCTGTACAATAACCCTGTCAACATTAAAAAATAATAAGTGGACGAAAATGGCTCACCGCCCCTAAAAACTCGAGAATTGGTTCAGCGTCCAGCTACCCTCATGGTCAAGAAGATTTCGAGATGGCAGGACGCAATAAATGTCAAATTATCTTCAAGATCCATGTTCTAAGATCAATGTTAGGTCTCACCGAAGACAAACTTGCAATGTGAGCGCACCAATTTGTTTCTTTGGACGCCACAACCCCGTTTCTTCTTCGGAGATTGAACGCACCGAGTTTGGAGTGTGTATACCTATTTATTGAGGTTGCGAAATCTATCATCAGGTTTTTTTCACTGAGTAGAAGCGGGAAGCGCCACAAGCCCTGCTTCGATATGTTCAGAGTCCCTTGCATGACTCGAGCTATGCCGACCCCATTGTCACCTTTCGCCAGCATGAACACCTGATCATGAAACTACGGAGCTGCATCTGCACAAATTGAAACAGCTGTCGTGTGTCTTCAGGGACCATGATTTGATGCGTGAATCCCCCTTTTTTATTCATCAGGTCAGATTGGACGTTCAGTTAGGTATCTCCAAATCCTTTTCATCGGCATGCAATCCACCTGACGAATAGAGCCAGCCGTAGGTCGTCCAGTCAAGGATCACTTTGTTGGAGTGATTTGGTGAGTAGAACCATCTGTCTGCCCGTTGACGCGGGCCATTTGCAAACCTTCCCCTATTTCCAGCCATTGTGTCAAGGTACCATTATTTGCAATAGCGGCCGGCAGGTAACAGGATGGCTGATATATTTTATGCAGGTCGAATAAGGACCTTTCTGCTGTCAATTCCTCGAATTGGTGCCAAAACGCCACAATACCCATGCCACCATCCGAGAGTTTCTTAAGATACCTCGTGTGAGAGATAGCAAGGGGTTTGAAATCAGTGAAATCTGGCGAAGTCCATTCGTTTGTGACGACATTTCTGTATAAAAGCTGGCATTTAATAGTAGAGAGGTGAGCATGGAATTCCTGGAGAGATCATTAGGCTCAGATTTTGTATGGCAGAGTGGGCACAAGTTGACAAGAGTTGTTGGCAATCGACTCGGAAGAAGCAAGGAAAAAGAGACAGTGGGAATTTGGTCACGGACGGCGGTAACAGACACCCACAATCTTCTTTATCTTTACGCACCGGCTGTACATTTCAACAGTATTTGCCGGGCATGTTTTACAGTTTTTTCCGATTTTGAATAATAGATGCTTGCCAAATCTTACAGTTCACGCGCTCTGCAAGGAAAGGCTAGTGGCAGCGTTAATCGACGTTGATGTCGAAAATCAACACAGCACAAAGACACATCATCACCTTCTGCAATTTCATCATACACAAAGAAGTCATGGTTCGAAAATCAACACAGCACAAAGACACATCTTCATCTTCTGCAATTTCATCATACACAAAGAAGTCATGGTTTCAAGATCTGGTGGTGGCTCGTGAGTGGGGAGGAGTGAGGAAAATTGACAGGGACCACTGCTGCTGTTCGGAGCGCCGCAGGAATGCCTGCAACTCACTCAGTAGTTGAAACGGTCCCTCTGGAACTGTAAGGGACCATATATAGTCTGTAGATTAGTGTAGGTAGCAGTAAGCAGAATACAAATATAAAAAATAAAGGAGGGTCATGTCGCTCGTTCGCGTTTCGACGGATCGAGTGCTTCTACAGAGCTGAAGATTTCGCTGACAATTATTGGCAATGAACCATGACCCTCGAGCTCAACAAGGGTCAGATACTTGATACAACATACCAATGCTGATGTTGAAGTTTTGAAGTGTCAAGATAGAGATACAGTCACAAGTAGTCCGAAATACTACGTCAGGATTTGGCGAATAGATAGTCATGAAAGCATTGGCAAAGGGCGATAGACACGAGAAAGTATGATTGGAGTAACTCGAGCTCGGGTATCCTAGAGGTCTCCAATTGCAATTGATATGAGGTTGCATGTCCACATGTAACCCTCCCCTTCCCCCTTCCCCTCGCCTCTTCAGCGAAATAAATCTCTCGAAATACCGGAAATATACTACCACTACCACCACTACTACTACATGATTCACGGCTGTGGCACATCAAAGATCTACTCCCCTTGCAGTGTAGTGTCCAGGAAACGAATAGGAAGTGTTTTGTACCTATAGTATCTCAGACAATCGTAGTTGGCTTGCACATAGGATTGTCTTCAAATCAAATGACCGTTATTAAGAAAGGTAGATCTTTTCACATCTCCCCTCGTGACCATCACGTCGACGCATACCTGAATCTCCCTGAATACGGGTGTTTTGTCCTGCAATTAATGATGCATACTTCAGTCTTTTAGCTGAAGCTCTATCCTATGTTGCAAGCCCTACGACAGATATCGTCGCGATTACGCGACCTACAGTCACGCCAATACACCACTCCGAGCGCTCAACACTCGATCTATATTTCAAAGTCGACTAATCCCTACTTCAACTTGACCTTGGAGGATTGGTACGTTTTGTATTCCTTTCTGCTTGCTTTTTGACTCCTAGTTCTGACTTGTACCAGGTTGTTCCGACATAAAGCTCCAGAAGAACCCTTGTTGCTCATTTATCGAGACGACCCATGTGTTGTTGTTGGACGGAACCAAAATCCATGGAAGGAAGTCAATTTCCGAGCACTACGAGAACGTCCTGGAGTGCCATTTATTCGACGCCGTAGTGGTGGGGGCACAGTCTACCATGTCGGTTATTGTCTCGTGTGGCTATCGTCCTGTCGTGTTTCTGACTAACATCGCTTCAGGACCTTGGCAATACGAACTTTTCGATCCATCTCCCTCGAGCAAAGTTTGATCGACACGTAACGGCCCAAATTGTGCTCCGCGCAGTACGTTCATTGGGAATAGGCGCGCGTGTCAACGAGAGGAATGATATATGTGTAGGGAAGGATAAGATGAGTTTTCCTCGTCTTCTTTTGTGTCTGGTGTACTTATTTTACCCCAGCACGTCTCCGGTTCAGCATACAAGATCGTGAATAAACGGGCATATCATCATGGAACCATGCTCATCTCGACCCAGTTGGATACACTTGGTGATTTATTACGTACTGACAGGGTAGGAGTGTCCGCTACACAATTTGCAATTCGTACTTAACAGAATCAGGAAACAATGGTAACCAAAGGCGTGGCTTCTGTACGTTCTCCTGTGTGCAATTTGCAGCAGTTCAGTGCCATCATTACACATGACTCCTTTACGGATGCCGTCATAGACGAATTCCGTAAGGAATATGGCGTCTCCGCACCAGTACGCACCAATGTGGTAGCTCTGAAGGCAGAGGAAAACTTAGTTGGACTTAACAGGCGCAGGCCGTCAATGAGACTGATGAGTTCAAGAGCATTGAATACATCCAGAAAGGAATGGAGGAGCTTCCTGTTAGTCATTCCTGTCATTGAGGGCAGTCCGCTGAATCGCTCATACAGAGTTGGGACTGGGCATATGGGCAAACGCCTGAGTTTACATATACTATCCACCAAACGTTCGACTGGGGGAAGGTGGTGAGTCAATTATTGCCCTCTCCCGGTTCTTGAATGCAGACGAATGTTCATAGACGGTCGAATTCAGTTCGAAACATGGTATCATTAATCAATGCACCTTGGAAATTGGCAATTCAAAACTGAGTGACTCCGACATGAGGGCTGTGATAGAACTAGGCCGACTACTCGAGGGTCAACGGTATGGGTTCTTGAAAAATACATGGGACAACCAGGAAGAGACGGGTCCGCGACGAGATGTCTTGACATGGATAGACGGGATTGTGCACACATAGACGACATAGATGCATTTGCTTAAGAGCTCAGATTTCTAGTTGATGATACCTCGGTTCTGAGTACCTGTGACAGTCCTTCCTTCTACATAGTTTGAATAGCATGGTGAGGAAAATCCAAATTCTATTTTGGTGTCTAGGAAGCTTTGCGCTCTGCAGTCCATACACTGCTGGTTTCGAAGCCGGGTGGTGCAAAGACATTGTCCTGGTAAAGGCGAGAGTTTTCAGTTTATGGTACCACGAGAAGCTCGTCCCGGCACGCACCGACTGCCCTCGTATGTGTCCTGTTAGCTGTTTATCCCGGTTCATCATCATCTCATCCCATTTGTCAATGTTATATCGTGGGGGCTTGGTGGAGTATACCTCAAAAAACCTGATATATGAAGTTCCGGCCTACATACCTTTCCTTGGTTCTGCGCCCGCGTAGAGACGTTCAGGAGCGTTCCGGCGGCTCCGAACATCGCAGTAAGAAGACCTAAAACCTATTCTAGTATTGTTCGATCTTCTGAAAGGCCAAAGGAACAAACCAAAGGGAATGAGCGCTTCCCAGGGAACAGGCATGTCGGTATGCTGAAGAGAGGATGGTACCAATTTGGCAATGTTTATTGATTGCTTCAGAGTTTCAATTTGGTCATTGGATCGGGGGTTGTCAAATAGTACATACTATTTGTACTAACAGAGTCCATGGTACGTAGAATTAGATGTATGTAGTGTAAGAGAGCTGAAATGATCAACACACGAGATGTTGGGGCAAGAATGAGGAGTCAAATAAGTAGCAGAAGATTATACATACGATACACTTGATACAAGCGAGAAAGCTCGTCTCAATGAGGTCGATTACAATAAATAGAGAGCGTCACATGGGATATTTTGACCTTGAAATATAAAGAATGGTTTGTCGTGTATTCGTCGTACCGTGACATCTTTGAGATTTGCTGGCACAGCTTTGCAAAGCTATCTAGATGCAGTTCGCCGGGGGTGTATTAAGCTTTTGAAGCGGAGACTTAATTTCGTCCTCTGGTGTATCCACCAGCGTCAGTTGACTGATTGGAGGACGATGATCCTAATCCTTGGCGCTGATCGTGGTTCAAACGCGACATCGAAGAACTTGCAGTCGCATTTGGAGAATAATAATCATACCCTGTGTATGTAGAGAAGATGTCCTGTGCGTTTGCATTAACTTCAGATCCGGATCTCACGAGCTGAGAGCTCGACGATTCAGTCTGAATGCCAGGTGCTCCCATTTGAAACAAAGTACGACCTGAAGCTAGGTATGTTGGATGTATTCCCTCTGGGGTGTTCACGGGCACATCCGAGCAAATCTGCGAATTCGCAGAAAAAATAGAGGGTTGAGATAAGGGAAAATAATTGCCTGCTGACGAGTGATAGGAGGAGCTAGAAGCTCGACCACCAGTGGGGTCATCCATAACGGCTACACCTAGGCTGTGACTGGAGTTTGGGTGATAATACTCAGGATGAGCCATAGCGTAAAGGGATGATGATGATGGATGAGAGTACGTGCCCGTAGCGGAGATAGAGTGGGTAGGGCTAGATGGCGTAGAGAATGGAGCAGAGTATTGAGATGAAGAGGGGAAATTTCTGGATGGTGAGGTAGGGAAACTCTGTGAATAACTCGGAGTACTGCCGTGATGAAAGTGGCCTTCGTTATAAGCGGAGCTGAGTAGCAGGTTTTGAGGCTCAGAGCTCGTGAACAGCGAACGTTCAGCTTGGACAGAATCGACTGAGGAAAATTGATTCAGCCCAGGAGAGAACGATCCGGTCGGAATTCCTACGTTAGCAATCGGACGCTGAATAAGAGAACGATTTATACTCCGTGAAGATTCAGTTTGTGAGGTCGGGAAGGGCTCAGAGAATGCCACATGAAGCTGCGGCGACCTATAGGACGAAGCTGGCATTTTATGTGTACCTGAGCGATCGGATTGTCCAAGCTCCAATGTAGGATAGTGCAGAGATTCCTGCAAGGATAATGCTGAAGTGGAACGATCATAATTGGCGGGCTCGATAGGCAACTCGCCCTGCAAAGGGGTAGGAGAAACGCTGGGAGCGGACAGTTGCAAAGCCTCCGAGTTATTCACAGAACGACCAGTTTCATGACGGGATCGCCGGGGTCGCTGAGAAGATTGACGCGTTGGTCTTACAAGAGGGTCATTCGTGCTACTTCGAGGCGTGTTCCGGGTAGCTCGTGGTGAACGTTGATGAGTTGAATGTTTGGAACTGGATGAAGAGCCAGGTTGACTGTTGCCTATACGAAGTTCAGAGGATGAAAGTTCATCGAGGTCTTCTCCTGAGGTATCGTCTGCAGATGGGAGATGATGATATTCTACGAATTGATTCGATTGAACATCGGATTCCAACGAGATTCCAACGGCGGGAAGAGGGGAAGTAGGTGTAGGAGTCGGCCCATCGGGGAAGACTTCATTCAATCTACAACCCCAGTACTCAAAGTTTCCCTAAAAGGACATGGTTGAGTTGGATAATGTTAATGCGTCATCCATCCAAGTCACATACCATACCAGGTTGTAGAGATCTGGGTAGCGCTTTGTTTTTAGTGTTGCGACGGCGAGGCATGTATATCGAAAAGGCGGATCCGTACTTGAATGGGTAGATCGTTGGTAACTCAGGGAACCGAACTTATAATGAGACTCATGTACAACTTATGTCGCGTGCCGGGGTGAGAAAGAAGTATCAAGAGCACTGCATCTCTGTGTATGGTAGACCATCCGTTATCGGCTGAACGAGAGGGCGAATGACTCGAAACGGCGTTCAATTAGCCCCCCGCAAAACCGCCGGGCACGTCCACAGAAGATCTTGAACCCTATGGTCATTCCGGAGTTGAGCCTTGACGCTTTCTGGCGTGCAGCACGCATCGTTGAACCTTGGATTTTCGGTGGTTCCAAAAGAAGTATCCATGAGGCAGATTGTTTGGCATACCCAGGGAGAACAAGCAAATCCCGCCACAGATGACTTGCCTAATTCGGTAGCCATCAAACTTTGAAGTGTGGCTGCATCGTCAATGGGACCGTGTTGCTCACATCTCCTCACGAATACAACGGATACCTTGTGAGCATGCACAGCAGAAGTAAACGAGCTCATTACAAAGAGTACCCATAGCTCAGTCTTGTTCCAGATCTTCGATGCCAGACGGCGCAGTGACACTTTCTGTCGATATCCATCACTAATAGAGGAAATTCAGATAATCACGCGACTCTCATAAGGTACACGCTCATCCTAGAACTTCGGCTTTTTTCACCCATCGGAACATGGACGGACACTGACGTGGGATTTTCTGTCATCGATGGATACTTGATAGATTGTAGAATCGGCGATAAGTAGGAGCACTCAGGTCTAGTTTGAGCGTCATCAACAAGCACTGTTGAGCACAGCATCCTCATCAGCTCTCAAGACATTGACGCCGGACTTAAAAACCGCCGTTCTTTCCACTAAGCATCAAAGTTCTTCGGGTGGCAGTGTACAAGTGGCGGGGGGCGGTGAAATAAGTTTGTCTCTGTCACCTGATAGACGATTGGAGAACGACCAGCGGAGCATTTTCTTGGACTTCAATGCTGTCTTGCCACGTCGGCAAATTCGCACCGACACAGGTCTACATGACTCAGTAGTCGAAGATCTTAGGCCTGTTTGTACTAGAGGCGCCTAAAACATGATAGATAGACGCCTCATTCTGCTGCGCCGCGGAGTTTCGTAATCAAGGCGTTGTCATGCCAAGTGGTTCGATCCAATCAGAAGATATATAGCGAGTCTTTGAGGCAAAGATATCGTAGAGCTGTGTTCTTCAGCATTTCAAAAATACACCAATACAATAAATGCTCAGATCCATGAACTTCGATTCGTGCAACGTGCAAAGACAGCGAAAGAAATTGATACAGAGATGCTAGTAGAAGATCCGACTCGGATACTGGTATGTTGCCAGGAGCTGGCGTTTCATAGTGATATAGATTTACAGTTAGATAGTGAGAATCTATGTGCTGAGATCATATCGCCTTTGAGGGTGGATACGACGCAAGTTGCCGTGATTTTCCTTTCACAACGTTTTTGGTACCGGGTTGTGCAGTCTGCTTGGCAGCTTCGTCAATGAAAGATGGCAATTTAGTACGAGACGCATTGCGAGCGACGGAACTGCCTGCGTGCTGTGTCATCGAACGCGCAGATAGGCCTGGTGCGTCACGGGACGAAGAAGGGACCTTAAGAGGCTTTGGTATCGTGGTTTTGGTTGGCGCCGTCGCAGAACGAGCAATCCTGGACCTGGGTCGGACGGGCCTTGACACTAGTGTCGCGCGTTTCGGCGTCTGGCTGACCTTGCGCCGTTTGAGATGCTCTGTCTTTCGATCGTTAATACTGCCGGTAGTGGAGATCGTCGACTCAGTATCTTCATCTATGATCTCAATCTCGGTTCGGAGTGTTCCATTAATAGGGAATCGTTGACTGCGAGCACTATCGCCAAGCGCTTCACGCGTCCCGCTTCGCCCAGAGACCATCTGAGATGCTGTATTGACATCCAGAACATCCAGAGGAAGCGGTCTCTTTTTTCCTAAAAAAGACGGCAAGTCCGACATCGAGATGTCACCTGATGACAGGGATTCAGAAGAAGATCGTGTCTGCAAGGAATTTCTATTGGTGGTCAGAGCGATTGACCTAGCTGCTACAGAGGAAGTCACTGAAATCTCGCGATTGATTGGAAGAGTGTGTGTCATGCCAGACTGAGTCGTCCTTATAGGTGGCGGTGTTTGGAGAGTGGTGTTAAAAATATCCTCATCTTCGCTGTCTGAATCAACACACATACTCTCGAGACGATCAGATCGAACCCCTGGGGTTTGGACTTCGTCGCTCAAGCCCTGAACGAAGCCGGGGTTCAGAGGCCTTCGTGGAGGCAGGAGCGACCTACTAAAACCCTGCCGGGGCGCGTCTTCTGGAATCTCGGTCAACATCAGCGAGTTGGTAATGTGCTGGACGCGAGTAGCAGTGGAAGAGGTACTGGGAAAGGCAGCTGATGAAACGACCATGGGAGTTGGAGGATAAGCTGAAGGGAATGCAGGATATTGTCTCCACTCGTCAAGCGCCTTCTGCTCCTGCGATGCTTCGCTTGAGAGCTCGCCCATTTCACCAGCACTAGATGGAGGCTGAAGATCTGGACCAGGAACTTCGCGAGCGTCTTCCTCATCAGAGTACGCTGACGGCGGGGGATACCATATCTGATGGGGGTCTAGATGAGCTATGGTCTGCGCACGTCGACCGACTCGATCAATTCGCGTGCGGGACCGTGAAGATTGGTCGTTACCGTTGCCTGAAGCTGGTCGATCAGAGCTCGCCTCCTTCGGAAAGCAAACAGATTCTTGATTGAGACTCGGAGCAGGCCTTGTCAGCGGAGTAGTGGTTATGGAGCTGCTCTTGGTCTCTGAATCCAGACTATTGTCGGAACGAGACACAAATCTTTTATACCACTTGTGCACGTATTCAGTGGGTATAGCCAGGATAACGAACAAGATGTCGCCAAACATCCGAACTAGATCAAGTACAAGATCAATAGTTGGGCTGTACGGCTTTACCAGAGGGCGAATGAAGTTGAGAAATATTGGTTCTGCTCCCTACGTTCACTATATCAGCCATTTCCATGGTGTTATACGCTGCAACATACCCTTGCACGCGTCATGATGAGAAACAAGAGGCCCAGCGATTTAAATTCGTTGTAAAATGGAGTAAATAAGCTAACCAGGCCTTCAAGGTATCCCTCGTAGGTAATCATGCATACCTAATCACGTATGCATGAGTGGAATTAAGACTGGAATCCACAGCTCTCACCCATACTATCCACACGGCAAGACAGCCTTTCATGTCTCGTTTTCTCTGGACGAGAGCACGCTGACTCGGTCTGCCCTCGTTGCGCGATGAGGGCGGTGGCATACGGAGTGTTTTGTAAGAGTCATAGATGTTCAAGAAGAGCATGAAAGTACGGAGAAGGTGGACGAAGAGAGGCATGGTCGTTCGGACGAGAATCAAAGTGATCTGTTCTGGGAGTGTCAAATAGGCAAGTTCAAGTGGGCTTACACGCGTATGAAAGTACTAGCAGGGCGTAGTAAATAGCAACACGGACATGGATTTTCCCAGCGTCTACAATGGTGGCCGGTTGGTCAACCGGTCACGATGTGGACTTGTTGTTTCAATGAGGAGAGCTTATGTAATGTTGATCGATTGAACCGGAGTCAAGAACACAGCCCGCCAGTGTGTTCTCTCTGCTTGCTTTCTCTGAATAATGCCAAAAATCAGGACGACGAGGACCAAGAAGCCTCCGGAGGGCTTTGAAGACATTGAATCTGTATGTGACTTCTCCCTTGTATGCCATATTCTTCTAAAACTCTCGCAGATTCTCGATGACTACGCAAAGAGGATGAGAGACGCCGAGAATGAAACTCACGAGGGCAAGCGCAAGGCAGAGTCTCTTTGGCCTATCATGAGGATATCCCACACACGTTCACGGTACATCTATGAGTTGTATTATAAGCGCGAGGCTATTAGCAGAGAGCTGTATGACTGGTTACTAAAGGAGGGATATGCTGACGCTAAGTAAGTGGTGACCCAATACCCCTGCTAACATAGCTAATTTGAGCAGTCTCATTGCAAAGTGGAAGAAGACCGGCTACGAGAAACTCTGTTGTCTGCGATGTATACAAACGAGGGTCAGCGTCACATCATGATAGTTTTGTGTTTCCTCATTCAATTCCTTTTCCAGGACATGAATTACCAAGGTTCGACATGCATTTGTAGGGTTCCTAAGGCACAGGTACGGAGTGGAACAGTCGTCGAGTGTGTTCACTGCGGTGCGTAGCGCCACCGCCGCATTTCCATTTGTTCCTTGGCTAAGTTGTCCCTCAGGATGCCGTGGCTGCAGTTCTGACTCTTAGAACGATCCTTTCCCCTTAATCGGATTTCTCGAACTGCTTATACAGTCGTTCGAGACGCTTGGCGTACAAACGTCTTGTCTGCATTAGATCCGTTTCTCGTGCTTTTGCGGTGATATATTGTCTCGCCTATCTCAGGGTGAACTCCATAGACCTGACAGGAGTGCTAGGGTAGCTGTCGTGTTCAATTGAGTTCCGTCTCCGTATGACCACTGTAAAGGAGCTTGTTATTCATGTACTTTGCCAATGCGATCTGATTTTGTTTTCAGCCTGTCAGATTTTACGCCCAGCTCCGGTTTCCGATTCTGTGTCAATGTCATGTCTCATATAGCCCTGACAAAATGTAAATCTTCTCTGCGACCGCATTACACCTCATCTCCACTTTCACCAACGTAATGGGCGAACTCTCACAACTTGTAAGCCATGTTGCCCGCGGTCTAGTCGGAAGAGCCGCTGCTGAGCAGGTAGGTATTCATCTCTCTTTCGTCCGCAGTCTTCATATTTTGACACCGTTTAGGGAGGTGTGATTTCAGGGGATAATCCAGTTCATTACCTGCCGTCTGACCCCTTCCGACTATGGATTATACAACTAGGTCACTTTTACCCATCTTCCGTGATAGTCTACTGATGTGCAATTCTATCAGTAATTATCATAGCAATGACACAATTTCTTGCTCTGTTCTTCGACCGTATCCGCCAGCCACGAGTTATTTCTGAAATTATTGGTGGCATCATTCTTGGTCCGTCAATCATGGGGCGCATACCCAATTTTAAGAATTCCATCTTCCCTGACGCCTCGATACCTGGGCTCACACTCACGAGTACCATCGGCCTCATCATATTTTTGTTTCTTGTTGGGCTGGAAATAGATACCAAGGTCATCAAGCGAAACATCGTGTCCGCCACCTCCATTTCCGTCGCAGGTTTATTACTCCCGCTTGGTTTAGGTGCTGCACTTGGTGTAGGTATCTATAGAGAGTTCATCGACCCCACGGTTAATTTCGGCTACTTCCTCCTCTTCACTGCTGTTGCGATCGGAATCACTGCTTTTCCCGTGCTATGTCGTATCCTCACCTCCCTCAAACTTCTTGACACCACAGTCGGAGTCGTAACGCTGGCCGCAGGGGTAGGAAACGATGTTGTCGGCTGGGTTCTACTTGCTCTGACAGTTGCCCTCGTTAATGCGTCCACGGGACTGACTGCGCTCTACGTCCTTCTTGTTTGTGTCGGCTACGTTATTTTCCTTCTTTACCCTGGAAGATGGGCATATGTCTGGTTGGCCAGACGGACTGGTAGCTTGGAGCAGGGTTCCCCGACCGCTGGCATGATGACCGTGACACTCATCGTCGTATTCGCCTCAGCTTTCTTCACGGATGTAATAGGTGTACACGCCATTTTTGGTGCGTGTCAGGCTAGCCTGATCCTGTCGCCCACAAACAATGTTTAGGTGGTTTTTTGGCCGGCCTCATCATACCACACGAAAACGGTTACGAAATTTCTATCGTCGAAAAGTTGGAGGATCTGGTGTCCATCATATTCATCCCTATCGTGCGTATACATACTTGTTTCGCGCCTTCAAACTAATGACATTCAATTCGCAGTATTTCACGCTCTCGGGACTACGCACGAATCTTGGTTTGATGGACAATGGAAAGACATGGGGTTACACATTTATTATCTGTCTAGTCGCATTTTTCTCCAAGTTCGGGGCCTGTTATGGCGCTGCTTATTTAACTGGGTTCAAATGGCGGGAGTCCGGAGCGATTGGTGCCTTGATGAGTTGTAAGGGGTGAGTCTAGAACTAGTTTCACGTTACACAAACCTTGCTGAACAGATACATAGACTGGTGGAACTTATTGTCTTGAACATTGGACTTCAGGCTGGCATCCTGGACACTCGCACGTTCTCGATGTTCGTCCTTCATGCCGTCATATTAACTTTTATCACGACGCCCCTGACTCTCCTCTTCTACCCTGAGAAATATCGCGCTCATGCTGGTTGCGAACGTGACCACTCCAAGGAAGCGGGGACTGGTCCTCGTCAATTCCACGATGACGAAAATAAGACAAGATTTGCATTGATTCTGGAGAAAACCGGGCAGCTTCCAGCTGCGATGACGATTTCTCAGCTCTTGCAGCCTAGCAACATGTTATCTACATCTTCACTGAATTTGTTCCCCGCCGAAACAGACTCATCGACGCTCCCTGAAAAGACATCGGGAAGTCCTGCCAATGTCGCATCACTGCCAGTTGCTATCAATGCCTTGCGACTTGTCGAGTTGACGAACCGCACGTCAGCCATATTCAAGTCCAAGGCAGTCGAGTCTCTCGTTTACAACGACCCGGTGGTTTCAATCTTCCGGACTTTTGGGTACCTCAATCGCCTTCATGTATCCGGTGCCATTTCCGTGGTCGAGCACAGCGAGTTCTCATCCGCTATTTCTAAACATGTCTCCGAGACCGACTCTCAGATGGTTATCCTTCCATGGGCTCGAGGTACAACGATAATTACCGACGAGTCTGGTTCCACCGGTCCTCTTAATCCATTTGACGGTGTCTTCCATAAGACAACTACCCAAGATCAGACGAGTTCAGTGCTTTATTCAGAATTCATCCGTAAGGTCTTTTCGACATCTCCGAGCCATGTGGCGCTGTTTGTCGATCGTGGGCTCAGCGTACCTTACAACAGCTCCAACAGTCAACATCTCTTCCTGCCCTTCTTTGGTGGGCCAGATGACCGTCTAGCTCTATCTTTCCTGGTACAGCTCTGTCGTAATCCATCCGTACAAGCCACTGTAGTCCGAATCCAAAAGGTTGACGAGATAGTCGATATCAATATGGATGCCGAGAAGAAAAGTCCAAATCTATCCACAAGTGCGATAGCCGTTCCCCTTCATCAGGTAACTTTGAAATCGTATAGATTGGATCACCGATGCACTAATCAAATGATCCCTAGACTCTTGCTGGTGCAGACACTGTATACGCCCGAGACAATACCCAAACTCAAATGGTGTCTATTACTGCGGATAATGTGGCTTGGGAACGCTATAAGTCACCATCAGACTCACAGGACTCTGCTGCCTTGGCACGCATCACATTCCGCACCGTCTCGTCAGCCAAACCTTTGCACCAGATAGTCGACCTCGTTGCGCAGCTTTCTCCGTCGACCAAAAACGTCATTGTAGTGGCAGGTCGGTCGCGCAGGATGGCACTGGAATCCCATGCTGGTGAGCTACAACAGCTCATCATGGAAAGGGGGACGTCGATGAGCTCCATGGTTCCGAAGACACTCGGTGATATCGGTGCGGCTTTGGTAGTAAGTGGTACTGCTGTTAGCCTTCTGGTCCTGCAGGCTGCATCATGCTCGTGATTCAAACCTCGATTCATTGACTATTGTTGGGTGGATTGATATTTTACGCTCAAGTTCTATGACAGAGTAGTATTATCATAGTGCATTTATATATCTAGATCTACGAGAAGGTTTTTTTATTCAAGTCGAATACTATGTATGTCTAGTAATTACTATAATAAACGAAGCAATAGCAGTACAGTAATGCGGCTGTCAGTGACTTGAAGTAAAGCTTGAAATCTTGAGTTGGAATTTGGTGACATAGAATCGGCAATGACAGCGATCAATAGCTACGCTGATCTACAATGTCTTTGCAACGTACCGTCGGCTAGTTCTCATAGCACCTCTGCGGTTGCGGACAACTCTCACTGAACCGTTCGGATATTCCCGCTGTGACACCTAAGAAAGCTACAGACATCCAAACCCAATTAGATAGAGTACCTTCTTTCACGCCCTCAATTTTGCTACTGCCCTCTTGTTAGACCGAAGGTACAGACGTACGAACCCAAGCTCAATACCGAACAACTTCTTCATTTTCGCTTTTACCACCTTCTATTAGATCAGTTTGATACCAATGACCTCGACTAGTATTGTAAATGAATGTCCATGTCCACCGTGTTAGAGTTTCACTCTTTAGTAACACTACGCCACCTTTAATGACGCGTGAAGGGAAAAACTCGATTAAAATCTGTTCGGACCGACTGAAACTAGAAGGCGAGTATAGCTACAGAAAAGAGAACTCTGTTGATCTCTAAATTGAGATTAATGGGTGAGTCTGTTGGTAAGTAGGGAGTCGACGGCGGCACGCAACCTCCAACTAACGCTGACGTCATTTTTGATCCCGATTCTTTACTTACTAGATACCGGTTTCTTTCCCCCCCCCCAACTGCAATCCAGCGAAAAAATTGTGTATGTTTGAAGGACTCGTGATTAGGATGACCGCGATCGCAAGGCTCTTGTGAAATTCAGGTGGAGGTATCAGTGGGGGTAACAGTGGAACCATGTCTTGATTAGCGCGAGGTCTGACTGAGTTCTCATTTAACATCCCGCGGCGACGCCCGTGGCCAAGAGACACCGGGCCTCTTATCTATATCGACATACCCCTCGGAAGAGGTGAAGTCAACACATGATCGGTGCATGATCCTTTTCTCCGACGGAATACACATGTACAGTGAGTAGCCACCGTCACATTTTTAATAGCTGCCAGAGGCGTTTTTTTTTTCCTGATTTTAGTTGTTTTTTTTTTCCTCGTCGCGCAAGGGGTTTGCATCATACTTGATTCGCGTTTTCGTGGTCCTTTTTTTTTTGGTTTCGATGCTCATTCTACTTCCTCATCGCTGACCGGAGCTGGAAGTCGTCGTTCTTCATCCTACTTTCATATTACTTCTCAATATCCCACTGGTCGGTTAGTTTCTGGCATATTAACACCTTGTGGTCCATGGCCGCCGATACGGATCGGAATCCAATTCATTTGCTTCGATCTGCGCCCTTTTTGGTACCTACGAAAGTTACCTGCACCTGGCAAACCCAAAACTAATAAGTAGCTTCTTTTCCCTTTGCATCCGCATCGCTTTATAATTATTAGGTATAGACCAGCAAACTTTCTGCCTATACCGTCAATAAGTGCACATTCTTCCATCCATGGAGACAGTCCGGACTGAAAACTGTCAGTCTTCATTTCGAGGCTTATGCACACCCTTGAAAAGGGGTACGGGCGTAATGATGAAGGAACGAACATGGCAAATGATTACCCTGTCTGGTGTTGCAATTTGACAAAAAAAGCTATTACATTGCGCCAGACGAGTATAAAGTATGGTGAACCGCAGATACATTTCACAGTACACCGAAAAGCAAAGAATCCAACAGCAATCCTTGGAGGTATTCAAACACACCTCGGGGTATAACGGTTACGTACATCATATCTCGTCGGGGGGTATCGTCTAAATCATTCCAAAAGACCTAGACTCTCCATCCGCACACAAATACTCATATTCTCCCTCGCACCGTCGATCAGCTCCTGCGCCATTACCAGATTCGCGATACGCGCACGAAGCACGGGAAGACACGCTTTAAACACGCCGAGAATTTGTGCTTGGGCCCCAGACTCGGTGTTCGGGGTAGGTTCGGCTGGGGTATCGTGGATCGTGCCACCGGCATCAGCGCTGTTGTTCTCAGGCTCGGTGTGAGAGTATGGTTCTAGGGAGGCTGTTAATTTGACGATGGATGTTTCGAGGTCGAGTGCTTCGGCGTGAAGTTGATCTGTGAGTTGAATGTAAGTAAGCATATATGAAAGAGAATAAGTGCGGTGATGAAGAGACGGTATGAGATAGAAAGAAAGTTAAAATAAAGAAGGAGCATCACGCATACCAAGCGTATCAAGCATCTTCGCATAAACCCTCAACGGCGCATCCCAATCTCCGTCCTCGCCCTCGTCCTCATCTCCCGCGGTCAAAGCCAAAGTCGAAGTCTTAGCAGGGTCCAATGCGAGCTGCAACGCCTCTGCCTCTACGTGCTCACACGCGTCCCCGTGCGCAAGGAACGCCTGCATGATTCTCGGCGCGGTACGGGCGAACTAGTGTGCATATCGGGATTAGATAACGCTTCACAAACAAGGAAGAAAAGCAACACACGACATCGGTCGATAGAACATCATAAAAATCCGCTGCGCGTTCAGCTTGGAACCGTGTTTTCTGGTCTGCGAGTAGGGATTCGGACTCTGTGAGGTGCTGTGCACGCGTCTCTAGATCTTTCTGTTTTAATTTGTCGATATGTCATCCTTAATGTAAAGGATATCAGAATCAGTCAACGTGCCTTGGCTGATTGTTCTGCGGACTCGAAGCACGCGTCGAGGGTAGAGGTCATGTATATCCATGGATAGAGCTGCGCAGCGACCTGGAGAGAATCAGAGGTCGGTATGGGCTTGTCTGCGGCAGACTATATGCATTGTATGTGTGTAAGTTCGGGTCGGATGTAGAGAAAGAAAGAAAAAGGCAAAACGCACTGGCTTGGAATTGGTTGTGGATTCAGAGAGGTTCCTGGGTTCCTTGGGAGGGTCAGTAGATTCGGTCTTTACTGTGGATTCTGTTGGAGCGTCCGTGGGTTCTTTTGGAGCCGCTGGAGCTGGCTTCGCTTCGGTGGATGATAACGGCACCGTACCGGCACGCGTGCTCGTCGATTTGCTGATTCGTTCAGAAGCCTTGGGCACGGGTGCCTTCAGGGGCTTGGTAGGAGGCTGCCCGCCCGGTACATGGACCTTGGCCCGGGTGGACGTCGGTTGTCTCCCTGGAAGATGTTTAGCACAGCGGCCAGGGAAGACAGATACAGGCTCGGGTACCGCGAATGGTGGTCATAAGCAGAAAGAACGGAGTTTCAAACTCCGCCGTTACTTTCTGCAAGTCGACCACAATGGCTCTCCTGGTGTCCATATTCAAGCCTCTGGTCTACCTCTCTCTCCCCGTGATACTCCTCCAATCGATAGCAGCGACCTCAAAGACGGGCAAGTACTATGCCAGACAGACTCTGTACGTGGGCACGATGGTCACCGTAGCCGCGTGCAGCATCTTCTTTGCTGCGGGCCTCTCGATCGTCGGGCGCAAATTTGACGTCAATTACGTCGTCGCGAAGACGTTTTATCTACTTGCTAGAAATGTGCTGGACCTGCAGGTTGAAGTGGAAGGCCAGGAACATCTCGAAAACGCACGCCCGGGCGTTCTTATGGCGAATCACCAGTCTATGCTGGACATTCTCGTGGTGGGCAGGTGAGCAGGCATGTGCGCCCTCCATTCCTCTTTTCCCAACCAACGTGCAATTCTAATCTGACAAACGTATGGCATAAACTCAAAAAGGCTAATGCCCAAACAGACATCGATCATGTCCAAGAAATCTCTGCAGTATACCCCCCTCGGTCCGTTCATGACCATGTCCGGGGCGATCTTCATCGACCGCGGGAACAGCGCGCGCGCGATACAGTCGCTCAACGCTGCGGGCGAGCTTATGCGCACGCGCCGCATCTCGCTGTGGATGTTCCCCGAGGGCACGCGCACGAGCACCGAAGTCCCCGACATGCGCCCGCTCAAGAAGGGCGGGTTCCATCTCGCGGTGCAGTCGCAGCTCCCAATCATACCTATCGTCACGGAGAACTACTGGCGGTTGTACCATCGAGGTGTTTTTGATTCGGGTGTCATCAAGGTCCGGGGTAAGCGTTGGCATTGACGTTGTGCATGCATGCATGCATTCATGTACATGGTATACTTATTTCGTGCATTTATAGTTTTGCCACCTGTGCCCACTGCTGGACTTGCGACGGCGGACATCCCGGACCTTATCACGCGCGTGCGCAATCAGATGCTAGAAACCCTACGCGAAATTTCCGTCGTCCCTTCAAGCCAAGCATCGCAAACCCGTACCGATACCCACACTCAAACCGAGCAGAAGAAAGATCCGGAGGGGGAGAAGAAGCAGGAAGAAGAAGATGTCAATGTCGATGAAGGTGGAAAGAGTTCCGAGACCGGAGCTAGCAGCACCACGCTGGAATCGGAACACGCGTCTGTGGACGCGGGAGAATCGAGCGTGTCGCTTGTGTCGTCGGCGTCGGCGTCGACGCGGTCGAGCGGCGAGAATGGGAGGGAAACGGAGGAGGACGAGGGTATGATCCTCGTTGGTCGGCCGACATAGCTGGGCTATCTTTGCTTCTCATGCCATTCATCAAGGATGGGATAACAATATACATATACATATATCTGGAATTTCTGACGATGTAGATAAGAATGTCGTATCTATAAGTGAATCCGTTTCTTTCGGGTCATTCCGTACGCGTTTTAAGAGGCGCTCGACTTATAATTAGCACAGGCGGCCACGGTGTAATGTTATTTTATCACGCATGCGTGGATACGGATGCATGTGCGATACGCTATTTGCTTGTCCAGAATCAAATTTACGATAGGATGTGGAACGAGGTATGTATGATTGGGTGGGACCACGGTCTCAGCCGCGTCCAAGAGTTAACCCACGTTCGATAACCCCACATTCAACCATCCCTGACGAACGAAATGAAGGCTAGCGTTCTCCCTGCAGGTCTGACGAACGGAATGAAAAAAAAAAACAAAGGAAGAAGGTTAGCGCTCAGGCCTCAGGGATGCGTCGGATGCATCGGAAGACGGAATCGGTTTCAACTTCCAAATTTTTTTCAGCTCCCTGTCTTCTGAACGACCATTTGACGGGGTCCACCCGTGTTCCCCGTGTCCCCGTAAAAAATATTACCATTTAGGTTGATGCAAGTGCCCGGGGGATTCCTGCATACTATAAATTGCAAGTCCCAGTCTTAACCGACTCCACGACTATAACCCTCTTTGATCCCCCATTCCCCACCTCCCCCCCTGTCTCCATCACCCATGACCGTTGCTCAGAAGCTCGAGGAACGTGCGCTGCCTGGTACGTATGCGCTCCTTCTCTTCATCGTCGTGCTGCATCTCTCGTACAGAGTGCTGGGGCCACCGCGGGGTAAGCCGTCCTGTCCTATCCACGCGCCCCGGGCAGGCTCTCATTGACATTGACCTATGCGCACGCAGGCCTCTGCCCGGTTCCCGGAAAACACACTGGCGAGCTTCGAGGCTGCGATCCGCGATGGGGCCGAGGGTATCGAGAGCGGTATTAGTTGATTAATACGTTCCCACCGCACTACGTAACTGCTCGTTAGACGTCCATGTGTCGGCGGATGATGTGGTTGTTATGTTTCATGATCCGGGTGAGTGGCCTTGGGCGTGCGTGTAGCAGTGACCTGACGGGCTACATATAGCTTTGGAACGCACGACAGATGGAAAGGGTACGTTGTGCATATGTTTCGTAAACTCTGTTGTGTGTGTGTGTGTGTGCCTGACTTACGTTCCCCTCTTGGACTTTTTTTGTATTTCATCCGTAGGTCAGATAAAGGAACTTGATTGGTATGGAGAGAAGGGGATGCAGCACATCAGGACGCTCAAATCTCCCAAACAAGCAATCCCCACCTTTGCAGAGACTATCGCTCTCCTCATGCGGGTGCGCCCCCCTTTCCCCTCTCCGTCCACTCCTCAACTTACACGCACCCCCACTCCCCAAGCCCGAGAACCAACACGCGAAATTCAACGTCGACGTCAAAGTCCAAAACGACCCTGAACGTCTCTTCAAGCTTATGCACGCCATCATATCGACGCACGCAGATTGGGAAACGGTCCTTGCGCCGCGGATCCTGCTTGGGCTGTGGCACCCGCGGTTCGTCGCGCACGCCAAGGCGCAGCTGCCGTACTGCCAGCGGTCGTTCATCGGCGTGAGCCCGTATATCGCGCGCAAGTACTTTTGGGAGGATTGTCAGACGTTCTCGATGGCGTTTGGAGCGCTGACGACGACTGATGGGCAGAGGTGCGTTCTTTGGTTTTTTAATTTTAATTTTTTTTTTTTTGTGGGGGCGTAGGTTGATGAGGGTGCGACTAGGTTCAGACAAGAGTGTAAGGGTGCAGGCAAGCGGTTGTTGGTTTGGACTGTCAATAAGCCTGACCACATGATGGAGGTGAGTGTCGGCAATTACGGTGTTGACATCAATTCACTTTGTTTAGGCCGTGCGGTGGGGCGTGGATGCGATATTGACGGACGAGACAAAGGTCTGGCTCGACATGCGTGCTGCTCTCAAGAGTAAGTCGATAATGGATGTTCTCTTTCTACCCTGAATGCTGACCTTCGGCATGTGTAGATGACTATGAGAAGATCGGATCGCAGTATGGGCGTCTGTTTTTGTGGACGACGCCGATGTTCTATACGCCGGTGATCATGGCGTGGAGCAGACAGGCAAAGATATACCTGGAGCGCGTCGCGGGGCCTTTTGATGCGCCTGTTGCGATGCCGGCAGTCAAAGCATAGAGTGATAATAGACTTGGAATAATAATATACCCTGTAACAATAGTTTTTGATCGGGGCCATGTGAACTTGACTCGCAGCGTCTCTTTCTTTTCCCAATGCCACGCCCAACGCACTCCCTGCCCCTCTACGCCCTTGCCCCCGACGACAGACCCCCCGACTACCCAGACAGCGCAGAGGAAGCAGACGAGGACACCGACTCGTCCGACGCCTCGTCCCACCTCTACGTCCCACCGCCCCCCAGCTCCTTTTCTCTCACGTCCCCGCGGCGCCGACGCTTTACGTCCTCTGCAAGACGCCAATCAGGCAGCAAGAATTCCAATTCGACTTCCACAACAGACCCGTACCTTGATTCGCTTCTCGCACGCAGCGTGCACGCGCTCGAAATGTCGAATACGCTGCTACAGAGCTCGATGTCGACGCAGACGGCGCTCTCGACGATCTTTGCGGATTCGCCCGCGGACGACGTGCTGGAGAACAGCGCGCGTGGGCTGTCGATGCGCATTGAGCAAAGGGATTATGCTCAGCCTAAATGGGCTGACGATCTTGAAGAGATTAGGCGGGGCGTCGATGGGCTTTTTGCTGATCTTGGGGAGGAACAGGCTGTGAGTTGCAGCCTTCCGACGGCGTCGAGCACGATGAAGCAGCAGGCGCAGAGACATAGACGACGTCCGTCGATGCTTGAGCTCGGCCACAAGGACAGGAGGCCGCACCTCGTAGCGCCGCCTCCACGCACAAACGCGACACTGGACCCCAGCTCGATATACCTCCCGTCGACGCTGAGTGCCCGCGCCTCTGTATCGTCGCTCAATCTCCCCCTGCACGCTCCCTTGTCTTCGCCAAAAATCACAGAGACCCTTCCAGAGCCAGCGACGCCGGCGTACAACATGCTTTCTTCGTTTGTTGTCAATCATCAGACCCATGCGTCTACATCCACATCGTCCACCCCCGCCGCACGAACGTCTCCCATCCCCGCGCTCCCCAACTTTTTCTCCAACATCTCACGGCGCAGTTCAGCCTCTTCCTCTTCTTCGTCCAGGCGCAAACAGCCAACCATCGACAGACTATCCACTTCCCCACCTACATCATTCAAATCTAAATCACCCAGCACGACCCGCGCAAGCTCGCACGAGCACAACCGCTCACCGAGCACACGCACACTAACCCCAAAACAAATCCACACCTCCCTTCCTCACAGACCAATGACACCACCCGCTGAAGAATCCAGCTGTGGCTCCTCCTCCTCCTCCTCCTCTGACGCAGGATGTCTCGCCAAACGCACCGTTCTTTCCCTCCGCAAGATTCTCGACGAGCAGCCCCCTCCTCCTCCTCAACCGAACCGCCCCCGCGCCCCCGCGTTCATGCCACGCACGCCTGCGCCCGTAGCCCAGGCGAGCACGAGCACGGCGACGGCGAGCATATCGAGGTTGTATACCAAGGGCAAACATACATCGTCGACGCGACCTCCATCGCCGCCACGGCAGTCTGCGATGAAGCAGCCCACTTCGCCCTCAGCCTCGAATCCGAATTCGAATTCGAAACCCCCATCACCGACGACGGTCCTCCAGTTCCCTGGTCTCTTCAGCGTGCGAAATTGGAGTAGTAGTACGTCTCTGAGATCGCGGGGAAGTAGTGTGCCGAGCTCGGGGACGTCGACGCCGACGCTGAAGAGGATAAGTTTCGCGGAGCTGCCGGAGTCGTATAAGGGTGAGACGTCGGCGCGGTTTCGAGAGCGGGGGAGGAGGCGGAGGAGGGAGAAGAGGGATAATAGACATAAAGGTGTTGGGAAGAGTGGGAGGGAGGGAGAGGGAGAGGGAGAGGGTGGGTGGTGGAGTACGGGTACGTCGTGGTTTTGGGGCGCTGGTGGGGGTGGGGGTGGGGGTAGTGGGTCGGGCGGGAGCGCGAGGGAAGAGAGGGTTGAGGAGAGGCTTGGGAGGAGTTGGGGTGGGCGGATGCCGGGTGCGCCGGTGGGGTTTGGGCCTGGGATGGATGAGTGGGCTGTTTGAGTCGCGGGCGGTCTTGTTCTTATTTTATCGGTTGCACTCTCGTGATTCTATTGCTAACGACACTCATGACGCGCTTTCTGCTTCATTTATTGATATTTTTTATCTCATCTTCGGCCGTACTTAGACCTGGGCTTCTTGGGGATTGGTATTTGCGATTTTTGGTTAGATCGTGACGGCTTTTTCAGTGTAAGAATGCTTGATATTCTAGATTGGTAGTGTATGACATTATACATGAATTGGCGGACGTTGCGTTTATACGCGAAAAGTGGTGTGGCGCACAGCGCAAGTCAGCCTCCATGACAAAGTTTTTTGCGGACACATAGGCTTTTGAATAATATTGATTATTCAAGATACCTCCATACGGGTTTGGTGCTCACTCTTTCTCGGTTGATATTGAACGGGTACATTTGTTTCACAGCGGTCCCATCAGCCGCAACTGTTTTCTTACAATTACAAAATCTGTGATCCTTGATTCTGGCAAAGAAGCCTTTTTTGGAATCTGGAGAATTTTTTTTCTATTGTCTCGGGGCCTTGCCCTATGTTGGGTTCTACTGAGGTCTACAAACTTCTACCTAGTTGCCCTGTCATATGTATTCCCCATTCTATGGCTTCCGCATATCCAATTGTCATAACGTGCCACCTTCAGAAGCTTCTCTTGACAATTGGGTCTGGTCACCGCAAGCCTTAGGAGATCCATTTCTGCCCCAGGAGCTGAACCCTCTCTTCCTTGATATGTGCTTTGCCTTTGCAAAACAAATACTAGTATTGGCTTGGACACTGTCAGAATTCTCTTCTATGACAAGAAACCTCATCCCGACCATATTGAACACTTTGCATGGTTCATCACGAATGTATGTCGTGGTAGGCAGGGCGAACCCAAATGCCAGCATGCCCAAGTACTTAATTGCAAAAGTGACCATCAATAACTACGTGACCATATTGTTTATATAGTAGATGTTTCAAGAATACCTCGATGGCAGTCTTGACTTCTTCAACGTGATATCTGTTGAGTAATTTTGTTAGCAGCTAACTTATGGTCTGTTCGGCAAACCGGGTAGATTTTTCTCGCCCCAGTGTCTATAACAAGAAACTTTTGATGCGGGATTTCTCAGACATGTGCACCCATCCTCGTTGTCCTGGGTCGGGCCGAGAACAAGTGGGTCACACCATGGCAGTTTCCAGTCTTCTCGTGTTCCGGATGGGAATTCTGTCTAGATGCAAGCAATTATGTGAAATATCCAGGTGATTGGAACTCAATGGCATCCTTCCATTCCCATTCCTTGAACCTTCGTAGTCTTTACACCGAAAATGAGATCGCACTCATTCCCAAGCTTCAGACTAGGGACAATACTCTGCTTCGAAATTATGACGGAGGACTCACGTCAGAAGATCTGATTAGACATGGTCTTCACCACTGGGATAATCACGTTGTTTCATTGGCTGCATCATCCAAGCCATCTGCTAGTACTCGCGATACAAGTTATATCGAGGGTATTGCATCGCAGATAACTAGGGTCTGCGACTATTTGGTCAACGTTTTTCAGGATCTAAATGCATATATCAAATTTTTGAGCTACCGGGGTCAGGAAGCGCAAGACATGCTTGATCTTCTCCAGTCGGTGTGTAGTAAGAATTTTTATCTATCGAGCCAGCATCATGATATCTTGGTTCAAGCTGCTGGACTGCTCCATTATCAATGAACAGATCAGGCAGATGATTTATGTCGCTCTTTTTCGACTCTGCAGGAAGTCGGAGCTCTGCCCTCGCTGTTTCAATCTCCAAGATGTGAACATTGAGGAATATCCTGTCACTGGAGGAGGGTTCAGTGAAGTTTACAAAGGGGAGTATTGTGGAATCCCTGTTTGTGTCAAAGTGGTCAAGGTATACCAGACATCGAACTGTTCTGCCCTGCACAAGGTACCTCATCTACTCTTTCTGGTATCTTCAACTTCAAACTCGATGCATCTTATCCAATCAGGCTTTCTACTGTGAAGCAGTCCTTTGGGGTCAGCTATCGCATCCCAATATATTGCCTTTCTATGGTATCCACTCGCTTGGTGACAATCGTAAAAGGATCAGCTTGGTCTCACCATGGATGCATAATGGCAATGTCCGTAACTTTCTCAAAGTCAAGCCGAACATAAATCGAAACACTCTGGTACGTTACATTCTCTTCTGCAAGCATTAAGATTTGTCTCATTTTAGTAAATGATGTTGCAGATGTCGGATGTAGCGGACGGAATGTTGTATCTTCATGCAAACGGAGTTATCCATGGTGATCTGAAAAGTATCAACATCCTTGTGACAGAGCTTGAGAGGGCATGCATTGCGGATTTTGGCCTTTCCTATGTGGCACACAGTGCAGGTCTCTTGCACCCCGCTCTCTCATCTGATCACGCAGATGACGGTACTGTAGGGTTTCAAGCGCCCGAGCTGGTTGATCCTGAACAAGAAATCATTCGGAAAACAGAAGCCAGCGATGTTTTTGCGTTTGCCATGGTTTGCTATGAGGTGAGATGACATCTTATCCATCTTGCTCAACTCGTCACTCCTTACTTGTAAATAATAGATTTTCTCAGGACAGCAGCCTTTTGAAGGGATAGCTATGTACATGGTGATTTTGAAGATTGTACATGGAGAGCGGCCAGCACGTCCTTCTGAAACAGTCTGTCTGGAATGTGGTCTGACGAATCCAATCTGGGCAATGATAGAAGAATGCTGGTCCCCTCTTCCAGGACAGCGGCCAAATTTTGTACAGATTAGCCATCAGCTTGACAGGACTCGGACAATGCCCCAATCTCAAAAACATTGGCAGGCCTCACGCGCGCCTGGGTTCAAGACTTTCATTGATCTTGACAATCACCTTAAACGCTTTCTGAATGACGTTGGTTCGTCATAGTATACGTAGGTAACGATGGACCCGAAGGCTGAGATCATTCAAATTTAGTCCTATTTGGATAGAAAATTGTCTTCAAGACGAAGACGAAGACCCATGTGATATATGAAAATGGTAAACATGCGTAGTATGCTGAAGAGGCGATGTGAGTGTTATTCGAAGTGTGGTAAATAAAATAATCTACAGTATATCAATCACTCCTTATGGCAAGAGATTCCAGGGTATCAAAAAATCCGACCGTGGATATAGAATCATTAAATTCCATTTCCTGTGAGCCTGTCGCCCTAAATCGATCCGGAGAAAGGTCCCCCCAGCCTGCAGACTGGCTATCCTGGGCTTGAGTTCCGATAGAAAGTTCGCAGAGCCTTGCATGAATTTGTGATGAAGTCTGCCGGCCCTTCGGATCTTGATTCCAACAACGGCGTAGAAGTTGTTTCATGCGGTCCGTCAGTCCACGCTTGATATAGTGCTTTCCCTCGGGGAACGTTGGGCGCTTCCCCTTGGCAATAGCAGACATAACAGCGTAGGTACTATCCCTACGTTCGTAAAAGGGCGGATGATCTGTGAATATCTGGTCGAGCTTAGATTAGGGCTGGCACAAAAAGCTGAAACGGCAGAACACTGACCTGATAAGAAGTCATTGCGAAAGCATATACGTCGCTTGCCCGACTTTTAAAAGATTTTCGTTCCAGAATCAGTTCTGGTGCTCTGAAAAAAAGTGTTCCTCCTTCAGCGGCATCGGAAGAAAGGTCTCTATGTTGAATTCCATTGCTATCTTTGATAAACGAGAGACCGAAATCTGCTAAGCACGGTCCCCCATTATCGTTGATGAGAACATTGTAACTCTTGATATCTCCATGGACAATTCCATTCTTGTGGAGATACTCCATCCCAGCAGCAACCCCCAGAACCTAAAGAAACCAGGAGGTGTGAAAAAAAGCTGCGAGAGAAAGGCAGGAGTAAAGGGAACTTCACCAGGTTACTTCTGTTACACTCTGGATTTTTCCCTAGATAATCAATGACGTTCCCGTTGTTCATCCAAGGAGATACGAGTCCAATTCTTTGCCACTTATCACCGAGTTCATAGATTCCATAATGTGGGAGGACATTAGGGTGGATCTGCTGAGCCGAGAGAACCCCTTCACGTAAAAAGGCCTATTTGGTGTAAAATTCAATGGAGAATAATGTATTTAGGACAGACGGAAGGCCATTTACCTTGCGCAGAGCTGCATGTTCAACACCCTGTCGTACTTTGAAAACCTTCAGGCAAATCTGCTTCCCTCGCGACATTCCTTGATGAATCACACCATAGGAACCATCTGCGACTGCATCACGCTCGTAGGTCAAGTCTGTTATCATTAAAGACTGCGGGTAACGCTCAGACTTCCTGGTAAGCCTGAGCAAGGCGACCAAGAAAAGAAGTCTGAGGCGCTCGTTCACTCCGGCATCCAGAAGCTGGGAAACAAATGTGATAAATTAGCTATGCTACACTTTGACTCTGAGTCTTTGCAAAGCATGACACACCGTTTGTAAGCAGTCCAGTAGATTCTGAGCCTCCTGATCTCGATGGCCTAAAAATCTTCTATATCTCTCGAGGTCTCCAAATATTTTAACAAGTAGTCTGCACAGTCTTTGCACCTTGGCATCTCTTGAGTCTAAGCTAGCAGACTCTGTACCAGCGTCGACTCGTACAATATTAAATGAGTTATAAGCTGCAGCTGTAGAGATTACAAAATCATCTAATGCAGTTCCAGATTCAGGACTAAGCACAGGCGGCACACGAGAAACTTGGCGTCGTATATTTTGGGGATTTAGAGATCTAGGTGGTGAGTAACAGACGGAAGAAGCAGAACCGCTTTGAGCGCGCTCATGTTCACCACCGTGACCAACGGATCTCGCAGATACAGATGAGGGGGCTGGGACTCGGAACCCATATGGTGGGACCGACGAACCAGAGGGAAGGCTGGTTCGCACTGGACGTGAACAGGGTGAATTTGACATTTGCAAGCTCGGAATTGGTAGTGTTGGATCAACGAAGTAGAAATCTCCGCAGAGTGGCGCTGATCGAACGGGGTCTTCTGCTAACCCTCTTATTGGTCGCGTTTTCTAAACAGTCGATTCCACGACAAGTAGAATAAATACCAATGGGCGCTTATATCCCAGAGATCGAGTTTGAGGATGACGGGCAGGCAACGTGGAAAAGGAATGGAGGTTAAATGATCGAATTCCCCGCCCGCGATTGTTCGTCAGTCGCTTTCGAAGTGGCTCGTTGCCTCAGAGCGAAGGACAACGCGAGGCCTCCTTGAAAGTATAAGGAAAGGGAAGATAACCTTAACCTGAATCCATGAGCACGAGTTATCAAATTAGTATGTTGTGTGAACCTAGTCCAGTGAGGCACCCTTGATTCCATCGCGAAATATGTGGTACAAACAGCGCTGTGGTAAGAAAGAATCGAACAAAAAGTGATCTACGAAGGTAACGAATGGAGAGCAAAGGAAGAAAAGAAGAGAAAAAACAGTACAAGAGGGAAAATCATACAATACCATAGAAGTACATAGCTCAGCTCGTTTAGTATTTAATTCCATTTTTTTTGATTTTCAAACTTGACTTCAGGGTTTCAACAACCTCTTCCACCGATTGAACGGGAAGATCATGTAGTTCAAATGTTAATCTGACTTGAGATGATGAATCCAATCCCCAACTTCCAATACCCCCTTTTGTTGAGGTCGGATTGTTTTCCAGGTACTCGACTATCCGCCGAGCAGAGGGCCGCTTTCTTGGATACTGACTCCAGCAGTCCTGCATCAACTTTTTAATGGACGAGTCGAAACCGCGGAGGTGACAACGTGGGCCAGAGGGCAAGATGGGGCGTCGGCCTTGTCTGACCGCCGTAATGAGGGCCAAGTCCGGCGCAACTTCTGAAAATGGAAGAGTCCCCGTAAACATCTAAGTCATTTTGATAAGATGCCACATCGGAATAAAACCGAAAACGGATCGTACTTCATAGCAGAGCATACCAAATGCATATACATCTGTAGCCTCATTTCTAACCGAGTTCTTGTTATGATTGAACAATTCTGGTGCCTGGTATCCGACGCTCCCGCTTGCAGATGCAGAAGAAAAGAAAGCTGAGTCTTGTTGGTCGTAGGCATCTCGGAAAGAAGCCATGCCAAAATCTGCAAGACAGGCTCTGCCAGAGTCGTGGATAAGAACATTGTTCCCCCTGAGGTCCCCATGGATGATTGAATTGGTGTGTAGGTAGGCCATTCCGCAAGCCACATCGAGCAACTGTAACTTCAAATCAGCATCCGGTAAAAACAATCAATAAATGGGAATATACCAAATGTCGGCGACTGGTGTCGGGGTTTTCTTGCAAAAAGGTATGAACATCCCCGTTTTGCATCCAAGGTGATACAAATGCAACTCTGTTACGTCTGTCGCCGAGTCTATGAATGCCATAGAAGGGTAAAACATTCGGATGTGCAAGTTGGCTCCAGAGCACTGCCTCACGGAAGTATTCCTACAGAATTCTTTACTTCCAGCTACATACGATACTCAATCGGCTCACCTTCACAAGTTTGGATTGTATCGACAGGGTGTTTGCTGTGACGACTTTAAGGCATATCATTCTATTCTGCAGACGACCTTTGTATATTTCAAAGAATCCAGTATTCGCAAAAGGATCCTCTTCGCGATTGACAGTGGCTAAGTCTAATGGCTGAGGGTACATATCACACTTGTGGGACAACTTGACCAATGCTGTAACCAAAATTGATCGTGAGCTTATGGTGAGAGCATCGATGTCCAATAACTTTGCGGAAGTCAGTCCTTAAGCCTCGACAAGAGGGAAAGAGTCATATGCGCACCAATTGGAAGCTGTCTAGCAGACGCTGCGCAGCATTACCTTTAAGAGATAGGAGTATTCTCAACTTGTCCTGGTCTCGTTGTACATTGGCAAGCAAGCTACAGACTTCTCCAGCCAACGTTGCAAGCCTCGCAAGGTCTTCGACGACAATGGACCCATACCCATAAGATGGAGGCAAAACTACTTCATTTATCCCGTGGGACTTGGGAATCGCACGAACAGGGATGCGGAACAGAGATGACATATATGGGTTGATGAAAATATGCTTGATTTCACTTAACTTTGAAGCAAAGGTATTTGTAGCGATAGGGCGAAGTCTACTCTTGTGCCCTAAGGAATTATCTGAAGTAGTTTTATGCTCCTGTGTTAGGCCTTGTCGTAAGCGAGGAAGGAACGAAGGAGGATCCGAAGGAGATTTTGACCAAGTTCGAGGATTCCAGCTGTGGTGGGAAGGACCGCCTGACTTCTCCTGCTGGGTTGTCCCCAATAAACTAACCAGAGGCGAGTGCGAAGTCGGAGAGAAGAACGAAAGGCGTGGCCGACGGTGGGAAATTAGGTCGTCTCTGTTACCTTCTTGAAGTGACATGACTTTTGTCCTTTGTTGAGAGGAAGATTCAGACTCAGAGAGGGCGTCTGCTGAAGATGTTGAGGCAGTATTTACGACGAAGGTACTAAGAAAGCTGGATTCTGGAGGCTGTGCTGTATGAGGATTTCAAAGGAGACCGTTGAACTGATAGAATAGTCAGACATTGTATGACTAGTTGTTAGAAGCCTCTGACTCGCTATTGCAGCGACTGCAACGTCTGAGATGACGACGACGACGACGACGGAGAACGTTAGCAAGTAACAAGAGGTGTGTTTGTTAGGCTTGGGTTAAGGGTTTACCGATTAGGCCTATTAAGGCATGGAACAAGGTGATTGGCGCTGATGATTAGCAGTGGAGTCAAGATGACCGTAGGTGTAGCGGTCAAGTGAAGAGATTTCAGTGGGCTATTTGGGGATAACGTATTGTCGGTCGTTGGCTACCAAAATGGGCGCTTGTTGAAGTTTGAAGTCGCAACGGCTTCGAGGTGATCTAAGATTCTACATAATCCCTACGATCTAGTTCTTGCCGTAGCTGGCGGCCGGGCAGCCGCATTACGAACAAAGGGTGAGCCGTGCCATATCCTGAATATGTCGTGCATAGTAAGAACAGAGCCGTGCATCAAACAAAGCCATGGGTAGTGTGATTATGAGTCATGCATGAGAGCGCGAGCTCGAGATTTTTGAGGCAGTGGCCGGAGATACAAAAATGAAGTCGGTGGCTCTTGCGGCGATCTACTGTGAAGGGCGGCAAGATTTCGAGCCGGCCGTGGTGGCTGTGCAACGGACAGGAAAGAGGATGGTGTGCACGAAAGGGTAAGTATTTGGGAGTGCGAATGAACTTGCAGAGACTTGGGACGTATCTTGAGACAGGAAGGCGCAGTTGGGCTGCAGCGGTGCGAGTCATGGGTGGAGAGCGCTAATCGCACGGTAGCACCACGGCCGGCTTTTCCCGCGCCAAATGAGTGGCGGCTGATAACTGACTTTGTTCTGCCGCCGCCGAGATCCTTCATAACTTCATTCGGAAATTGAATGAGCGCGTAGCTATAAGTATGATTAAAGTTGAACTATGGATTGCATTGAGAATCCAAGTCAGCGGGCTCCAAACGCGACGAACACCCATTATGAAAGTGGCCGAAACGATAACGGAGAACGAAATAGATGTCCCAGAGAGTTCTATTATAGCACGTTCCACGATTCGGAGTGGCGTACGACTGTTTATGCTGTAAACGTCCACTGCGGCGCATCAGTGAAATTGAATAACATCCAATCAAGTAATCCGGATAAGGACCTCCTTCTTTTATGCTGCCAACAAGCAGTTATAATTGAAATTTCTATATTCAACATCTACATCGACGTTAACTGTTTCGTGTATTTTTCATTCTACGGGATAATAATCTGGCTGTATAATACGACGATGAATCCATCTCTGTACGTATACCGAACAAGAAAAAAGAAATCAAAAGTGGGTGGAGGGGAGAGATTTCGCTGCTATTGCATACAAACACGGAAAAGAAACGGGGTAGTAGTATCGAAACATCAAAGTGTCACAAAACAAGAGACGCTACACATGACATGACGAGATAGACTGAAAAAGGAAAGAGATTGAGACAGGGGATAGATAGAGGCGAAGATAATAACAACAGCGCTCGAAGACGAATAGGGAAGGGGAGGTGAAGGAATAGGGTAACAGTCATCACGGAATGATGAGAAGAGCGTAATGTAACAGCCTGGACATGTTATATGGATACAAATTATAGAATCCATAGGATACTATAAAATAGTTATAGCATGTAGAGAAAGACGAAACGAATAGCGACTGAGAGAGGGGGTGGGGAGTATACGGTAACAAAGCCAAGAACTCCAACCGCCAATAATAATATTTAAGATACAGCGCGAAGTGGGTAGTATCCATTGATGAAAACACGAGAAGATATCAAGAGAGCGAGAACGTAGAGAAAGAGAGACGGATTATGGAAAGGGAAAAAGGAAGCCGAATATTTGACAACGCCTAGTTTGATGGGGAGGGTGTCCTCAACTGGAGAGCTGCGGGGCCAGGTCGATCAAGCTCGAGGCTTGCGAGCGTACTGTTCAAATCACGCAGTGGATCCAATTCCTTGTGCTCAGGCTTCGCAGCACCCGACGTCGGACGAGTTTGTGTTGGGCCAGACGTAGGGCGGGAGATGGTAGCTTCAGGCCGACCAGGCGGTTTGATCATCCCAGTTGCATTTAAGCTCTCTGAAAAGGTGTTATACCGTGTGGTGCTACTCAGACGTCCGGATGAAGGCGATGTCCTGCCCGACGCAGCCACGTCGGTGTTGACCTTGAGCTCTTGCGGATAGAACCCAGGCGCGTAGGCTTTCGAGGGATGAGGCAGGTCGGTATGTGAGAACGACCCGCGGTGTTTTGCCTCTGTCGTGAACGCGTTGGGATCAGGCGAGAACGGAGCAAAAGAGGACTGAGATCTATGCAGCTCAGGACGGGCCTGATACCCGTTGGACGAAAACGAATCAAACAAGTGCAAGCTATCGCGACTAAGAACGGATTCTTGAATTTTCGCATCAGTGAGCGGGGGATCAATGGAATAGGCACTAGTGATGGCGTTATGGCCATGTTCGGTCAGGGCGCTCGGAAGGTAGCCTTGCATGTGCAGTTTCTGAAGAAGCTGGATGGCCTGCTCTGGTGTTATCGAATTCGGAGCCGGAGGCGCAGAAAACTGAGATTGAAGTGCCGCAGCCTGTGCCGCCTGTGCAGCAGCTTGAGCGGCTTTGTCTATGGCGAAAAAAAAGTTAAGATGTGACGAAAAGAATAAGAGAGAGAAACGAACATTGACTGCGTCCCCAACTCAACCGAATCCTCTGCCCACTAATCGGGAAACCTTGCATCTTTTCGATCGCCTTCTCCGCATCAGCCTTCCGAACATATTGTACGAACCCACAATGCTTCCCAACAGGAACTTTCACCTATATCAGATGTGAGCATCGAACAATGAGAAACATCCAATATCATTGATGACATACGTAGTGAATGTCCCCAAATGGTTTGAAGAATGACAATAGGGTATCCTCCTTGATAAGATCCGAAAGCCCTCCAACGAAGACAGTCGTGTTGTAGGGATCGGTGGACGTGAGTTGTTCTCCATTGGGACCAATGAGATTACCCAGGATTGCCCGTGCTTGTGCGTGATGCCTCCACGACTCCTCAGAGATATTGAATCGTGGCGCACCACTCTCACTTTGTCCAGAAGCATGTCTAGGCGGTGCAGAATCCTGAACGAAGGATTCTGTCACTGACGATGGCACATTGTTGCTTGAACCGGAGCTGAGTAAGGCCGTGGAGCTTGAGGTTCCTATCGATGCGCTAGATGCGGAGGCTGATACACCATTATTGCTCGGAATTGGTCCTGTGGTGGCGATAGGTACCGATACGCTTTTTGTCAGGTCGGAGTTGGGCAGAGGCAGGGCGACAGCAACGGGTTGTGTATTAGCTCCAATCTCACCATTTATTTGCGATAAGAACTGGATTTGTGGCATGTCGAAAGTGGGTCCAGCAGCTGCCTTGTATTTGGCAGTTGCAGGCGAAATGCGCACTAAAGGGGAAAAGAGTCAATGTATGCGCCCCTTTAAGGCACAGGGAACATACTAGGTCGAGATTGGCAATAGAGGCCATGCATCTCTATCAGCGCACGCTGTTGATCAGCCTCGTCGGTAAACCTAAGAAGAACTGTGTAAGACACGTTGAAATCCAAAAGGCGGGTTACACACCTTACAAAGCCATAGCCCCTCGAGACACCAGTGACTGGATCGATCATGATTTTTGCGCTCTTGCAGCTTTGGAAGGGGCGGATGAACTTGGGCTCTCTGTCGTTCCTGAGACCGAGGAGAGGATTACGGAAGACCGCCACAAGATCAGAGTTGGAGGTTTCCGGCGCGAGATCTCCGACGAAGATACTATATTCCTTGGGGTATTGCTGCGAGGCGTTTGTGATGGAACCAGCCTCGTTTCCAAAGGCGGTTGACTGGGGCGAGATGCCCGGGGCAGCAGGGGCCCAGTTGAGGACGAAAGGCCTGGAAGAGTTGGGCATGATGGGTTGGTTGCCCGTACCGTTGATCTGGGCGAGGACAGAGGCAGCCTGGGCGGCGGTGGGGAATGTGAGGAAGCAGAAGCCGGGGTTGTTGGCCTGCTGGCCGGTGACGGGGTCTGGGGCGGGGCGGGGGACGTTGATGGCGACTGGCTCCCAGCGCAGGGCAGCGCAGACCTGCTTGACGTACTCTTCGTCCATCCAGGGCTCGAGATCAGCCCAGTAGAGAGTGGCGTTGAACGGGGAGGTGGCGGGGACTGTGGCGGGAGACGCTCTGAAGATGTGCTCGGCGGCGGGGAGCGGGGGAGACGCGGGATGGTGGTGGTTGAAGGAAGAGGAGGAAGAGTTGAACTGTTGCGCATTATTCGTGAAATTGTGTCTATTTGGTCCAATCTCTCCGTAGTCTCGAGCATAGCTTGGGTAACCCGAGATCTCGTGCGATATCCGCCGATCCCCCGTAGAGAACACCGTGTTCGTCCCATAGTATGCTGCCTGACCTTGCTCGAGCTGATCATTGAGTTCGCGCGACCGTTGCGAAGCCAATCCAGGGGGATACTTGAATCCGTATGTTTCTTCGCGCGACATGGTGCTACTTGCTCGAGCGTAAAAAGGGGCAAATTCGGAAAATGGATCGTGACGACGTATGAAAAATTCAGATAACCGCAGCTAATGACTGCGAGCTATGATAATGTAGAAGGTCGTGTTCTTTCCTGTTTATAGGACTGAGAAAGCTGACGGAGAGAGGAAGCAAGCAAGAAAATTGGACAGCGCGGAAGGGGCGTGAAGCGATGGGACAAGCAGATAACTGTTTGCAAGGACAATGGACTAGACAGCGACTGAAAGAGAACTGAGGGCGACAGCGAGAACGAGGAAGGGCGGGGGACGCAGAACAGCGAAGAGGTGCTGTTGGTTACCGGAAAAGAGTCTCAAAATGGCGCAGATGGCCGCCGATTTCCCGCGCTCCTCTCAGCCACCGCTGCCCTTAAATAAGGAGACCCTCCAACACTCAATGCTCTGCTATTCTTCTGCCCACTCAGAAACCGTATTCAGTCTCGCTCCGAGATCTGTGCTTTCCATATGTGCCTTCCTCGTCGTTCTCCATTGTCCTCGGTGGGTGTGTCTGGTTATCATACCGTCTATTGCCTATAAAAGCGAACAATGCGGGCCTTCAAGGGACCAGTCATGACCGCATCAGCAGACTTTGAGAGTTCAACTAAATCAGGAACGTCCACCAATTCTGGCAGGCGAACTTGTATTACGTTGTGGGTCCAGGTGGCTGTGCTGCTTCTTTTTGAATTCTTTATAGGCGCCTTTGGCGCTACATAGTTAAAATTCTTGCTGAAGGTGAACAATCATCGATCAGGGAAGTCCATCTGGCTACGTTTTTCATATGAACAATTGCCCAAAAGATCCGTATCTTGGCATCACGACACTGTCTACCTACCCTTGTCCGTGCAGACTTGACACCACTGACATGGAACGACTCATCTGCTGCCGATGTTTGCGTGCCCTCTCCTTATTGTCATCACGCAGGCAACGTAATACCGACTACGACTATATTAACCACAGCTCTGACTCCTAGCTCCAAGGATTCTCCAGACCGTGTGACACTCTCTCCATTGTTCTGTCACGATTGAGTATCCAACATTAATCAAGGGTTCCGTGTAACCGTCGTCCATTGTCCTTTGGTTATAATTATCTTTGGTATGGCTTTCTATCTGCATGTTGACTTCTTCATGTCCTTCATAAAGCCCCTCATTCCTTCTCCCGCACTCTTTCGATCGGTGACTCACTTGACTCAGGTACATTTTGCCTTCCTGTAAATCCTGCTGTCGCTCATTTTCCTCTTCTCACGCGACCTAGTCATAGCCGACGCTCCCGGGGTCCCACAGCACAGCCAGCGTGGGCGTGGGTTTACTATATTCAAAGTGACTCGACCTGGCAGCCCGATTCATTGAATGAAACGTACATGTGTGTCCTGGCCATCTGCATCATGTTGGTTCATCAATCTAAATCTGCCCGGTATGTTCCAGAAGTTGGTCGAAACGTGATACATATCTCTGTACCGCTGCATCCCAAATACCTACATATATGCACTAAGAACATTTCCCTTTGTCGGTTAAGCTTTGGTTGAGCTTGACAATCAGACAGCTCAATAGTTTCAAATGACGTGATATCGGGACCCCTTTCACCTACCTTATGGATTTTTCTAAGTGTAGCAATCTTTCACAACGGACTTTTTCTCTACATAGGCGTACTTACGCGTAGTAACTAACGTTGGCTGATGGATTGATTGGGGGTGTTTGTCAGCCATCACGCCTCCAGAATCAGATATTGGGAGCCACTGCTGAGGCCTGAGGATCAACAGGACCGATCTCTCTGGACTGCTCTTAGAGTCTGCCTGTCTCTGCTCGACGTGTCCAGCGCAGTGCATGTCCTGCACCACGTCCCTCTGTCTGATATCCCTTTTTTCTCTCCTTGCTAACCAACCCCATCATGACCCCTCGCCAAAACATACCCCCTCGTCGTCCGTCAGCTACAATTGGCCCCGGCCAGGTCTCTCAACGCGTCCACAAAAGTAGCGACTCGCATCATCTGTTCACGAACATGGGAAGCACACATCATCATTCGCTCCTTTCATTGGGAGGAGCGGGCACACCGCAGCAGAAGGTCGTGCAGGTCCTTGTGAACAGGCTGAAGAACAAAGTAAGCGCACGTCTGTTGGTCGTGTCTTGGGCGCTCGCTGACACGTAGTTTCAAGCTTCCAATCCACTCTGGTGTTCCATTGGATCGTCTGGAAGCGGACACGGCTGTCCAGCAGGTTATCGAAACCCTCGTCGATCTTTCTCATGATTCTCTCGATATTATTGTATGGAATCTCTCTGAGCTGCTTGACCGGGTGACCAGGGTATGTTTTTGTTGCTCCAAGACTGTTCTTTTCATTCCTTCCTATTCATTGATTTTCCGTGATACAGCAGAACAACGACTTCCTTTCATTAGAGATCCTACAATCCCAACTTTTTGTATTGAAGGTTCTATCCATGACCATGGCTTCTCGGTGGACACAGCCCCGATCGAGTTCTCGTTCAAGTCACGATTACCGGGGTACGCCAGATTCCCCATCTCTTACGGGATCAACACCGTCTTCCGAACATCAGGACGTCGTCCCACTAGACGATAACTGCGCTAAATATGTTCTGAGCGTGGTAGTCATGCTCCTCCGCCATACGTACTCCCCCGAAGTTCCGCTCGTACTCCCCGGCCCTTTCTCTGACCTCACATTCCGCGGCTTTGACACAGAGATCATAATTTCGTCCCAGAGTGAAGGCAGCGGCGGGAGGTCCAACACACCCTCCTCCTCACACCGTCCCGCGCATCCACGGCCGTCAGACCCACCCCTCCGCACCCAGTCCTCCGCCAACTCCGTCCGCTCCGGGAAGCTCAGCCTTAACTCGATAATCCAGATACCTGCCACAAAGACGACGTATGAGAAGACCAACATAATGCTGCTCAAATCCAAGACACCGATTAGCGATCTCATAAGGCAGTTTCTAGGACGGATCATCTTTCAGATATCCGCGTCGAATTGGGACGTCGTGTATTCACGTATTCGGACCAAGATTCAATTTCTTGCCAGTAATACGGCGGAGCATCCAGATCCTGTTGATTTGCAGCTAATGGCGCATTGTGCGTTAGATCGGGCGAGGCTCGTGCAGATACTTACTGGTATATGCGTTTCTCTCTTGGACCGGGATTTACGACATGATGCTGATTGCCCATTTAGAATTATCGTCTTTGCTCGTTAGTATGGGACGAGAAGGCCATATTGCCATTGCGGTGCCTCTGCGCTCTGCCGTGTGGAACTGGATCACGACCTTTCCGCACGAGTTTAATGAGGCCATCGGCGCTCGGGGTACCGTGGGTGGCGCACCCGAGCGCGTCTTTGATATCCTCTATACTCAGAATCTGGGATCTGATGAGAGGATATTTTGGCCTACGCTTGCAATTCTTAACGCCACGACATCAGATCGAATGCGCTCGGACTTTGAGGACCATCAGGCGTCGCTCGGTAACCCAAAGGTCATAACGCGAAAGGTACGTAGTTGTACTTGATTGCTTCTGATTGCTCTGTTGATTTGGATGGTATGAGCAGGAACAGAAATTCGGGGACGAAGTCTTGAAGCATGTTCATGGAAACTCTAAATTATCGACGGTCGCGTTGGTTTGTTTGGTTGATGTGTGTCGTGCGGCGACATACGTCAGCGACGAGAGTAATTCCCCGCTTCGTATAATCGCTCATGACATCGCTCACGATATCAAGGTAAGTAATCCTTATAGGCTTCCTTAGGCTGCTCCAAAACCCTCATGTCTTCGCGTTTATAGGCTGCTTTGACCTCAAGAAAACCATTTTGGGAATCCCCGGAAGATCTCGACGTTGCATTGTATGCTGAAGCGCTGGTAACTCTCTATCGTTTCTTGCCGGAAGAAGACGCGCTAGCCTTTTTCTCTATTTGTGTGGAACCGGAACGTTCTGAAGCTGTCAAGCTATGTGCAGTACGAGCGTGTTTCACTCTAGCTCAGGAGGTGAGTTATACCACGAGACGTGAGTCATACTCGTGTCTTATTCTGTGTTGTCTGCTAGGCCGGCCGGTGCAAGTGGCAAAAACCATTGGACAAATTGCAATCAATAATAGCTAGACGCCTACGTGTCATCTACTCAGTGCGAATTCTAGGAAACATAAATTTGTAGGATCCTAACATGTTTCATTTTAGACTTCAGGGCTCAAACGTCCAGAGGTGGATCAATACGGGAACCTGAAACGCCCAGCTGCCCGTCCTAAAGCCCTGTGGACATCCTACCAACCTCTAAGCGATCGTGAAGTCCTACTCTTTGGTATCGTGGCGCTCTGGCGCACGTGCCCCCACTTCCATGTTAAAGACATTACCATCCCTCAAATAGAAGACTGGCTCGAGGCGGCAAACAAACTATGGACCACGGATCTTGATATCTCTATCAAGATTTCTGCTGCGAACTGCATCTATGAGGTCACTTCCACCTTTTCTGATACCCCTGCTGAAATGATCAGTGATAGTTTGGTGGCCTTCATGAATTTAACAATGTAAGCTATATTTTGTATGTTGCTATGTAAGACTTATACCCTGTCGTAGTGCTCCTTCACTGTTCAGTATTGTTACGAATCTCCTGCATACTCGGCAGGATTTGGAAGCCGAACGCCTCTGGATGTCGATCGTTCATCAGCTTCTTGGGCTGTTTATGAGGAAGACAACGGTATTTGATGACACAATGACCCATTTTGTACCATTCTGATATTGGCTATAGAACCCTGCTATGATAGCAACTCAACTTTCCCCCGAACGTGTCTCTGCATTTGCTCTTGCAGAGATTGCCTTCCTCGTATCGCTGACGTCTGCAGATAGCAATGTCTCTGCACTGGCTGGAAAAGGCCTCCGTTTCCTTGCTCGTGCAGAATACCAGCCTGATGCACCTGTTAATCCAACATTGAGCGATGACGCCAGATCTGCGCGCAATCTCACGTATGAGCAGCTCGGGGACCCCACAATCGTCGTCATAGGTCGTGTGGGTCATCAGAAGCGCGTTCGCAAATGCATACGAAGCATCTCTTACTCTTCGGCCGTTTACGTCGCCGTGTGGCAGGAATGCTATTGGAGGTGGCGAGCGCTGACCGAGATTGTCTTCGAGGTGACCGACAACCAAGAGAATGGCGAGAGCCAGCCATTCCCTCCTACATGGGAAGAGAATCGGTCCCAATGGCAGAATCTTACCTTGTTCTTGGCTGCTCTTGGGGGAATATGTGTTCAGGAGAATCAGGATCTGACATCTCTCACTGTTGTCATTCCAGGACACTCACTGCCTGATGAGATGCGAGCGTTGCAGAACCCTGTGCCACTTGTTTCGGCGTTCATGGCGGATTTGACAGGTATGCTGGTCGCACCAGATACGCAGATTCGTGATATTGCGAGAGATGCGTTGGGCAGTGAACTTAGTGCGAAGTTGTATCAGAAACTTCTTAGACTTCTGGATGAGTAGGTTGCTCTAAATTTTTTACCTGTCTCCAGGATTGATTTGCGTGTCAACAGGAAGATTCGTAACTTCAGGGATTCTTGTGGTCCAGACTTGAATGAGGCTACCCAGTTGTTTTTGGACCAGGTTTGTAGAATTCTTCATGTCTTTGATTGAACATGACCTTTCTCTCTTTTAAGTACATTGCTTTGCTCAAGCTCATCGTTGAGAAGCCCTTCGAAGAGACAAAGGATGTCACAATCGATGTCAGCTCGACAGCGGTTACGCTTTGCTCTTTCCTCGCAAGCTTTGCTGGACCTTCGTCATACCGCCTCAAGATCAAATTTTGCATGATGAGCGAGAGTGCCTGCGGTCGTAGTGATAGTCTGGGAATGCAAAAGAACAGTAGTGCCCGTCGCCATATCCTTGACATAATTATCGGCTGGATCCAACCAACGGCATCTTCGGTACGTCCTATGAAACTTTCTATTAGTTATCAATGTTTTGTGCTGAATTTCGACTCCCAGAGCTCATGGTCTGGATATGCAGCTCTGGAGACCGAACTAAATATGGCATGTTTGCGGGCGTCCGTCAAACTTCTGGACCGTCTGGAACTTCGTCCAGTTGATGTCAATGCTGGCGATGATAGTGTTCATGTTGTGTCAAGATTGTTCAACAAATACTCTGGTGCATTGCTTCAAGCCTTGGAAACGTACCACAACGACGTTCCTGTGCGTTGACATTCGAATGGAAGGGCGAGAAACACTGACATCAATCCACTTAACAGGCATCCGACGGCATGTCCGAACTGAGTTCAATACACCAGGTATATAGTTTCCGTCATGGTCTCAGTGATTTTTTTAGACTTTTGTTTAGAGAATGCGACGCTCTCGGAAAGAGGCAGACGTCAGAGAACTTGTGATCACTGGACTTGCGCATCTCGTTAGTGCCAATACAGAGAGTGGTTTCAAGCAATGTCTCCCCCTTGCATACGACGAGGACAACAGAAAGCGGACTATTTTTGCACATGTATTTGCTCGTGTAATCGGCCAGGGCACCACGTTCGAACCCGAGGACCGCTCAGCAATCAGCGACAGGAACAATCGTTTGCGCGAGGTAAGTCATATAGTTTGCCTTCTACCCCTGTTATCGCTGAACGCTTCTATTTTAGTTGGTCAAAGGATCTGATGTGAGCGTTGAACTTATATGATCTCTCTAATTACTGAATTGTTCCTAGATGGCGCTCGCATTGACCATATGTGAAGTCTGCCCACCTCAAGAGGTGGGTATAATGATCAATGTTCTCCTCAATGTCTTCGACACACGCGAGTCCCTCATCAAGTTCATGAAGACTATGATAGACCGAGACCTTTCCGCTATTGGTAATGGCTTTCCTCTCATGAATAATTATACTTCCTCTGCTAATCCTCTGAGGAAGACACTGAACAAAGCATCTTCCGGGCCGATACGACGTGCACACGGTTCTTTTCTGCTTTTGCTAGGATTCATGGATATAATTATCTACGAACACTGGTTCAGCCTCTCATCAGGATCATGGTCGAAGATTCGTCAGGTTGCGGGTATGACTTAGACCCTACCAGAGTCGGTGAGGAGGATGCCAGAAGGAATGCTGTGCACGTGGAACTGGTCGCGTCACACTTTCTTGAAATACTCTCTGCATCGGTTCCTGCCCTCCCTCCAATGTTCCGCGACATTTGTGCCCATATCATGTCCACCGTGTCAGTCCAGTTGTGTATTTGCTCTCCTTGGAATACTCAGTCGTGTGTAGGATAAAGACATGGCCAGAAGCTAAATACGCTGCGACCGGTGCATTTATGTTTTTAAGGTATCCGTAAATTTCTTAGACTCTTTGGACAAGTCCTAATCTTCCTGTCAGATTCATATCCCCTGTTCTCGTATCACCAGAGCTGATAGACATTGAGTTGCCAAAGGAACTCACTCCAGGGATGCGTCGCGGTCTGATGGTGATCACCAAAATTATTCAGAATCTCACAAACAATATCTTTTTTGGCAAAGAGGCTCACATGGTCGTGCTTAATCAGTTCCTCAAGGCAAATATTACTACCGTGACGCGCTTTTTCGGAGAAATTTCTGTAAGTTCTGCTTCCTGTGAGACAGTTCCTCGTTAAACAAGTAGTAATGTATTGCTAGAAACCGGTACCCGCTGCTGAAGATCATGATCAGTGGCTTGGAACAACTTCGGATGATACCGACATAATTGTTCTTCATCGATTTTTCGACAAACACGCAGACAAAATAGGCAAAGAGTTGCTTTCTTTGTCAAGGGCATCTGCAGATCCAGAAGCATCGACCATCAATGGCAAACGGGCATGGGACGGGCTATGTGCCTTGCTAGTTGATCATGGAGCACCTCTGAAAGTCCCCGTACTTTCCACCTTGCCACACTACCAGCATCCCGAATATCTTGCGCTTATGAGTCGATACGCTGGAAGAGATACACGTCAAGTTGAGAATATCTTTATACAAACTGACGTCCCACTTGTATGTTTGGTCTTGCTTAATCGCTTCTTGTCCAACTTCACTTGTAACAGGATCAATCAGCAGTCTTTATTTTCCAAATGTCCAAAATCGATGTCGAGACGCTTGACATAGAACTGTTGATGTACCATATCTTCAAAGTACGTCTTTCAAAGTCACGAATACCAAATGATGCTCAGTCCCATGGCAGACCTTCGCTCAACCAGATTATGAAGACCGCATTTTTGACGTTGTTTTGGATTGCACCTCGTTCACGTCCATATGTGAAATCCCGCTACAGGGCTTGAAGTACTGTGCGGAACTGATGCCTTTCGATATTCGCTCACGATTCTCTACGACTCACATCCTGAATCCCAATGCCTTAACACAAAAATATTTACGCCGATTATATAACGTAACAGCTGGTGAGCGTTTTTACATTTGCGATTTTTTTTTTTGACTTAAAAACTATAAGGAACTCAATTTTGCGATACTATTCGAGCTTATTCGTGTGTGGCGGAAATGAAAAACTATGTACCTCCGGAAGTTTTTCCACATCTAATAGTTCCCGGTATGCCGTTATCCGATTGTCTACTTTATTTTTTTCTGAACAAAATCAGTGGCACTGGAGAACGAACAACTGCAAGAGACGTTTTATGATGCAAACATGAGGGTTGTTCAGTCACGACCTGTCATTCTTACTGTTGGAACAACACACATCAGGATCACATCAGTGAGGGTTGGAATAGTGCGTGTGTGGCGACTGCTTATTCTGCTTATTCTTCCTAGGTCAAAGCTCAAGTCATTTCGCCCGGCTTGTCCTGCAAGGCTACTGAGATCATTCCTCTTGCCGACATCAGTGATATCTATAACGTTGCAACAGGCATGGACACTTATGAATTCATCATTCGACGTGGTCGTGGAGGTGTTACGGAATACTTCTCTTCACCATCACGGGACAGTATAGTCAAGGTATGAACTCAAGTGTCTTCACGACAGTTTTTTGATCTCTGGACAGGCAGTCCGATTGGCGAAAGGCCGCCTAAAAGACATGCATACTCCACTAACTGAGCGTTTCTCCCGTTTCTCCAATGTCCCCGCCACACTCCTTCATATTGGACTTCTCAGCGTTGACATGAATGACGAAGAATTGCGTGGAGCTGCCTATGATCTCTTGGGCGCCGTGTGCACTTACTTGAACTATGACAATAGTCCGATAGTCGCTTCTAAAGGTAAGAGTTCCATGCGTCGCCAATTATGCCCCTATTTATTGTGTGCATAGCTGGTTTCATTCCGGGAGATCCCACCGCTTTTGTAGTCCAGCTCAGCGAGAAGATTGCTGAATTTGCTCCACAGCTAACCCTTGACTTCATTCCTGAAGTTGGTGCCGCAATGAACAGTATGGATAAGACCGCGCAACGCATCAGCTGTATTCAGTATATGAGCCCCTGGATTAAAAACCTCGCGCTTTTCTCGAATCCAACAAGTAAACAATATGAGCGTTCTGGAGCCAGACTACGGGATTGTGTTCGAAATCTAGCAGATCTAGCAGTGAATTACCCAGATGTTCGTTTCTCATTCCGAGTTACTTTAAGTGAAACTCATGAAGTTCCTCAGATTACGTCTACCATCCAGAAGTGTATCTGGAATGAGGTTGGAAAGCTGGATCCAGTTATCATTGATGTCGTGCTGGAAGAACTTGTGCGGACGGCGACAGAAGGAGGAGTTGGAACTCGTCGATGTGAAGCCATCACACATGCAATTGCTTCGTTGTCATCGATTGGCGTCAGAGGAAGGATATACCACAAGCTTCGCAAGGTGTGTCTGCTCAAGAACCTTTTGTGTGTGTTTCTAACTTTAGACCAGACTGTGTGCAAGATGTTTGTTGCCCAGCCGTTCAATGTCCTTACAGATCACCCCAGCTGGAATGAAATCGCGACTCTCATACGCTTTTCGCTAGTCGTAGCGCCATCGAGTGGTCAAGCTGGATGCGACCAGCTCTATGTTCCGGAGATCATTCACAACGTCACGCTTACCGCAGGCTGTGGACCGCCACTTGTTCGGAAATCAGTCTATGGCATCATCATAAACCTGCTTCAAGCCCTCTATATTTCACGGACGGAGGAATCTGTCGGTCCAGAACTCTTGCAGCTCATCAATGAATGTGCCACACCTGCGAGACTCAGGCTATTTGGCTTAAAGCGTGACACCTTGACGAGCGAATACACCAATTGGGACCCAGCCAACGATAAGGAGAACCTGGACATTCTAGAAGAGCTGAGCCAGTTCCTCGCCAAAATCATGGAAGTTGGTTCGGGTTCGAAGGGTATGTCAAGAACAATAACTACCGACAAAGTTTTGACTGACTGGAACGAACAGGTTTACTAAATATCTGGCGTGCTCGTTGGATGAGTCTCATTACATCGACCGCTTTCCAGGAGTCCCCGGCCGTTCAAACTCGGGCTTTCATCGCGCTTGGTACACTTTCCACCTCTGAAGTGGATGACGACTTCCTCTACCAGATCCTTGTGGCTTTCAACACTGCCCTTGCCAAAGTCACCGACTCTACACTCTCTGTCGTCAGCATGCTTCGGTGCATGTGCAAGGTCGTCCCAGCTCTTCCTCAGGACTCGAGATACCTTTGTCTCTTGTTTTGGTTGGCCGTCGCCCTCCTTCAAGCGAGCCATCCTGGCTTCTACGTTGAAGCTAGCTGTCTGCTAAGTGTGACCCTTGAAAGCATCGAAGACCGTGGAATGTTCCAGTCGGAATCTGTTCCTTCTTTCCTTCTCAAAGCACGAATTCCTTTGGAGGAAACTACGTCCCAATTGGATGGAATGATGGGGATGTCGTTCGATTCGAGCTTCTCCTTCTCACTTGCCTCTATTATATTCAAGGGCATGCGCCAACAGCGTTTGAAGGAAGCAGCCGAAGCGGTTCTCCGAACCCTGTTACAAGTCACAGTGCGCGTCGAGATGAACGATGGCGTGCCCAATGGATTTAGAGACAGCATTTCCAGTGATGCCTTAGGCTATTTCCTTGCCTTGATTCCTTCATACACGAAAGCCAAAACGTATCGGGAACTCCTGAGGGACTGCAAGATCGACGACGCGTGGCTCCCAGACGCTGGGCTCAATATCGAGGACGAGGAAGGTGGAACTCCTCGAATATCCCCCGCGTTCCTGGGTATCAACGATTCGAACACCGCTCTCCTCGTAACCACCTTTGTTGGAACAATGTTGTGCACTGCACAAGGGGACGATGCAGAGACCGAGATCCTGTTCACACTTCTTTCAAACATTGCGATCCAGTTCCCACAGATAGTTTCCCTGGTGTAAGTCTGGCGTGTTTTTCACCTTGAGGCTTAGGTACTGATTTCTTTCCAGCTATGACACCTTGCAGGATCGAATCAAGGAGATTTTGGCTAATGCTTCCAATCCTTCGATCATTCGCTCTGTTTCAACTATCTTCCGTCTCTCCGTACAAGATCGCCAGACAACACTTCGTGGATCGTCATCAACATTAAGCACGGTCGATGAAGTACAAGGACCCGGTCAAAAGCATCTCAGTGCCCTTGATGATCTCGGCATGCAGGGACTTGCCAACAACCTTACATTTCTCAAGGGCTCTCATGCGACAACGATGATTAATTGGATTCCTGGGTTGGTATCTCTCATCATAGCTTAAAACCACGAATAATTGCTCCATCATCCACTGGGCTATTAGTTCTATTTTCTTTACATCTACCACATTCCCTCCTCCCCTCAGTGCACGAGCATACTGTAGCATAACATGATTGGATGTAATATCTCTTTTCTCCGAGATCTCGCACCAATTCTGGCGTCGATCATGATGAGCACGTTCCGGCGACAGTACTTGTCATCACGTGTAAGCACTTTCCCCAAGTCATCTCCAAATCTGTTTCGTTTAGCCGCCCCAGCTCTTCATTTATGTCATAACCTCTTACTATACAACCACTACTACCACGTCTTCCTTGCCACACTGGCCTTGTGGTCCCCATTCTTTTCACTCATTTAAATGCACGACCAAGTCCCAACGTCTCGCCCAATTTCACCCGAGTCCTACATGACCAATAACGTGAACAGCACCATCGATGATTTGACTCTCGCATTGGCCAATTTCTCAAGAGTCCCTTCTCCTGAGCCTGATAGGATTCTGATATGCTGTTGTGGAAAGGAAGACTGTGAGAACGCGAGAGCTTGGTCCGAACTTAAAGCTCGACTGGAGAGTCGTTTGATCTTGAGCGCAGGTGTGCAGTTTGAATCACCTTAGACTTGGCGTCCAAGCTCACATTTCGTAGAGGTAGGACAGGCACTCCTCCAGCGACACGAGGCATACGTTCGTCGGCATGATGTTCGCTTATGTTCATTACAAACCGCAGATGGAACGAGTCTAACTCCGCTACAGGGTCGAGAAACGCTTTTGGAACCTGTAGAATCGGAATCCAAGGACAGCGACAATGAATCCATCCTCGATCGCTCCGCGAAGGAGATAGCCGAACTGGTTAAGGAGAAGGCAAGGCTCGAGAAAGTACTACGTCTGATTGTTTTCTATCAGGCCACATCTCTAATCTCTCCGCGACAGCGTTTGAACCAGGCTCTCGTCAACAACGAAGTCACAGAGGTATCGACAAAGACTATCATGCAAGAATTGCACGAAGCACGAGCCACGATCTCTCGCTTGACGTCACAACACGCTCGTTCCATCGGTTGGGAGACACGTCTGTCGGCTGTCATCCAGGAGAAAGATGACATGCAGCAGGAGCGTGACGGTGAATCAAACAGGGCCAAGCTAGCAGAGTCTCGCCTTGCTGCCATGAAGGACAAGGCAGGTTCGTGGATTAAATTATCTCATCTAGCACCAGGCCAACATCCGGAGAATAGCCAAACTTCAGCGAGATGTCATGCGACTTCAGGAAGCGCTAGAGGAACGCCGGCTTAATCGACTGGAGTCCTCAGAAAGTCTGTTGCATGATGCCCGACTTCGTATAGAGGCACTTCAAAATTCGGTGAGTATTCTGACGTCTTAATGAATTTGCTCTTCTCATTTGTACGTAGCAACTGGGCCAAACGGCTCTCATAGAACAAACCGAGCTCACAACTGTATTGGAATCACTCGTCAACGACAACGAGACTTTGAAGCGAGATAACGCTGAACTTCAGAGTATGTTGTCCGAATCGCGCGAAGAGATTCATGTATTACAGGAGGAAGTTGAAGAACTTCGGGCCAGACCCCGTTCAATCACTTCAAGAGGTAAGCGCGTTGGCCTGGTAGTCTCTACTATGTGTTAAGCGGGCATTATGTTTGTAGCCGGAACTCCACAGATGAAGCACCGTTTTCATCCCAGCAGCGTCCCGAGATTACTAGGCAGGGATAATCCGGTAAGTTAAATGGACTTTATACACCTATTTATAGCCTAGTGACCTGTGTTCTGGAAGCTGCACACGTTGAACTCTCGAAGTAATAGCGTGGACGGAAAGATTTATCGGCCTTTCGTAAGCAAAGTCCAAAGCACGACCTCACCGCTCTAATTCGATGCTCCTACAGGAACCGCTTACGCCAGACCCAAGTCTTCATCCTATGTCACCAGCAGAGTCTCTAGCGCCTTCTGAGCCCAGGCTGAGTGTCAGCCAGCCACGACCACGCTACCCTTCATCCCATATCAGCATTGAAGTCGAAGAGTCGTGTGACAAGAACAACGACGATCCTTCTTCTCCTGAAAAACCACTGACCCACAAGACATTACTCCTCTTAAGTCGATCTCGAGCAGTGCAAACGGAAACTTGGCCTCAGCTGCTCTCACCCTCACCTTTACCTTTATATATGTCTCCGCATGACCCACGATCAGAATCTTCCTCTTTCTCAGACACCCACTCCTCTCACCTCTCCGTCCTACTTGATCGTTTTTCCGGACTGCACAATCGTATGTCACAGGCCGACGCTCTCACTTTGACCAACCGCTTGAAACGCCAACACCTCAAGGGCGCTGACATTGGCCACCTCTCTCGCAGCACTGTCAACAATATCATTTCCGAAGTGACAAATCTACGCATGCAATTTCGTTTTTTACTCGAAGATGACAACGTGGCAGTACCGGCGACACGGAAGGACTTTAGAGTCCTTTTCAAGCTTTTCAAGGAGATTTTCGCAGACATGGCAGAAATTCGTGTTTTGTTGAATGATGTCATCATAGATCCCTCCTGTGCTTCAAGAGTGAGCGAACAGGCCTTGAATCCCAGCCTAGCAGAAGCACAAGACAAGGACAATGATAGTGCTGGAAGTTCTGCAACGACTGGTTGGATGGCCCCTATCTCGAAATTGTTCTCACCACCTGCGCGTGCGCAAAACTCGGGAGAACGATCGGGTTTTAACAGTTCTATTCTCCATCGACCTTCCTCAACACGGCCTACGCGAGTTATTCCCAAGCTGGGTCCAGCACTTTCTTCCTCCGCGACGACCGTCAATGTCGAATTTTCCGGAACTGTAGTCGGACGATCAACCACGAGTACCGTCGCATCTCAAGCAAAGCAACGTGATGAAGCTCCTGGACCTTCTGCATCTTCTCACAGTACATCTGCTGTGATGAACATTTTTGCGGGGGCTCCTCAACACACCTCGGATCCATGGGTGATCGTTCCCCCCAAAGGTCCACGTCGGGTACAGTCATTCGCCAAACCTTCGAGCGAGTTCGGTGGGACGCTACGGCGGTCCATGAACAGGAGTAATAGCAGCGCCTTGTCTCGTGACGTAGATGCAACAATTGATGCTCAGGGATCGGATGGTAACGAAGCAGCTGACAACCTTACGCCTCTGTTGCAACGCACACTCCGCCGACGCGGGCTGTCCGACTCTTCAATTCACTCGACTTTCACCAGTCAAGCTGATGTCCAGCCTCCCGTCCCTACGGTCCCCTTTGATACCACCGTTTGGCCAACTCGACAGTCGGTCTTCCAGGCCCTCAGAGAGACGGTGCAGTCAATTCGTAACACCGCGTCGGGTACCGGTGGTGGAGTGGAGACACCGGTTGCTAGTACCTCACCTCAACAGCGACCGGTGGTGGAAGCCCGTTCGTCTACTCCTGGTCATCTGCGTAACCTTCTGCCGAACTGGACGGCATGGACTGCTCAGGCTGGAAACGTTTTGGATCCCATGACTGAGGCTACTTTTTTGGTGGGAAGTGTACGTGACGAGTCGTACATACCGACGCTGACACGTCGATCTGGCGAGCCTCATACTACGGAGTACTTTTGAGATCTGTTTATTAGTACATTTTCATGCCGACGGAAGGAATAATGGGGTCGTTATTTTGTGTCGCTCTTTTTATACATTCTTTATTGTTGGGTACTTTACATTGTACTGTGTAGAAGATATACAAACACATCCCAGTCGGAGTGGTGGACAGGCTTGGATTGGAGTGGTACCGGCCGTGGTACCGAAGCTTGACGGAACAATTCCCCGAATGACTAAATGATTGCCGGATTGGCCAAAAAAAATACATATGCAGTTATCTGCTTGTGTCATTTGTGGCCCTGTGTACCTCATTTCTCCAATTGTATTCCGACCCTCTTGCTCCTCGTTTCTTTGACGCTTCCTGCATAGTAATGATACTTCCGTTTACAAAAGTCCGGCACTCTTTGTTAGTTTTCATTCATCTCTCAATACATAGCATGTGGTCTTGCAATAGCAGGAAGCCTCGGGCCCGTTGGTGATCACCCATCGCCGAACAGTACCCGGTGGATAAATCATGTTGCTAACGGCCTACTAGATCTGTGTACATACATAGGGGGAAGATACTTATCGGAGATCGATAGGGCGACTTGGGACGAAGAAGCGAAAGAAATCGAATTGCAAAGAATTGATTGATATACCCCTGTTCCTTTTGTTACGGCCTTCATACCCTCCTTCATCTCGTCTTTGTCGCCATGATCAGAAGCAGTTCCCCGACGCCGTCGAGGACATTCATGGCTACCCTGCACCCTTTGGCGGCACGGTTCACTTTTAAACCCCACCTGTCGGATGTTACACTCAGTGAGCATGGCATTGACACTAATCTTTCGTGTCTCCCGTCCATATCTAACGTGATTTCATTAGCCAGTATTTTGACTGGCGACACTTGTGCTCCAATAAGGTACTTTTCTTTATCTTCAGGTTGTTTTCAGAACAATTGATCTTCCTTGACAGTTTGTTCGATTTCGAGAAATACCTCACCTTTGTGGTATGGCTGCCTCCTCTTTCATTCGAAACGCGCCCTGATGGATTGGGTGTAGGAGTACTCTATCGAAAATCTTCAATTCTTGGTGTGGTTCCAGGTTAATAACTAAGGTTTCCATTGAATGACTCTGTGCTCACATGCTATATCTTTCCTTTCATGTCTTTCTATCCAGGACTACCGAGAGAGGTATCTTAAGTCTTTCAATGAGCCGGCCGGTTCCTCGAGCAGTGAATTCGTCTTTGAGGCACCCAGTTATGCTAAGACCGAGGAACGTGCGATTGAAAGTATCGCAAAGCTAAAGAAAACACGGATCGAGGAAAGGACGAAAAATAGTAATGCAGATTTCCCGGCCAGCACAAACGATGCTATATCGTCCACATCTCTTTCGCCCGTACTCCCACCGGTGTATGTACAGCTTGCTTCACCCTCTCTGGTCTTTACCCCATCGAAATCCCACGATCCCGATCCCCATGGTTTCCATCGCGAGTGCTCACGCGTCATTGCCACATTTTTGACCCCAGGGTCGCCGAAAGAGTTGACCCTGGATGCCATCGTTCGAGACACAGTGATTCGAAATCTTTTCTACAACTGTCATCCTGATGTTGTGAGTCGACGTTCTCTCCAACCAATGATCGATCTCAATTACATATTTCGTTACCACGCATAAAGTTCCTACCAGTCTACGAAGAGGTGTTTTCCTTGCTCGAGCGAAGCAGCCTTCCGAGGTTTCTTTTGGCTGCTAGTGCGAATATCAATCTCCCGAAACAACTCTATTGGTACTTTTGATCGTACTATGTCATATCAATTTAGTTTTTCTAACTTAGTTCCTCCAGGTATACTATGGGGACATTAAATATGCTACTCGCAATCCTGATAGCACTGCTTCTGATAATGTTGGTTCCCACTCCTCCAGAGGTTAACCGTGCTTGGAGAATACTTCCGGTATCAATCTTTGTTGTTGGCGGTGGACAATTTTACTCGGCTTGGCGAGGGTATGTTATGACCTCCCTTTCACAACTTTCGATCACGCCCTCTGACACCTAGCTCGACACAGATCCTGTACCCAAATTTGGAGGCGCGGGGCGACCCAAGTGCGCGTGTGGGAGATGCAAGAAATGAATACAGAAGCCCAAGTCTTTGTCGAGGGAGTTCTCAATCAACACAAAGCCTTCCCCGAGAGTGCAATTGCCCTACAGGAAAAATCGCAACTTGGGAAAACCAATATCTCTGCGATTGCACCATTTGCAATTGAGGCCCAACAAATAAGAGTCGGTCGACCATCCGTTTCGAGCGACACTATACCCTCGTACGCGACAGTACCCCCTGTAGTGGAGCCGCCAGACCACAACTTTCGTCGACCACCGATATTTGGGCCGGAGACTGTTGTGCTTGATCCTCGTATCAAAGCCGTTCATCGTCAGGTCGTGATAGACGTTCACCGATTTGGCGTATACCTTTTATTGGTGAATTTGATCAGTTCCTTTTTTTAATACCGTTTCTAATTGTCTGCTCCTAGCTCTCTTCCGCCGTCGTGTTCCCTATCCCTAGCCGTTTGCACTCACCTTCATAACCTTCTGGAACTTTTTTCATATCTAACCACATTCAGTATCAAGGAATTGCTTAATTTTGCGGACATCCTACATTGTATTAGAGGTCAGGAGCCAAATTTGTACTACTTGTATAATCTCTACCTACATTCATAGGTATCTATCGTACTCATGTATCATAATCGTACCACCTTATAGAACGAATTCTCCATCTGTAGTTGGAAATTTTTGTATGCATGTCGGTACTGCATATGAATCTAGATATTCCTCATGCCTGCTTTCACTAAATCTTCATTCACGCTTGAATTTTTTTCTTTTGAGTCTTGACAGGCTCATTTGCCCCATTATAGAGCTTTCAGAAAATGATGTCTGCACGTGTTTGGGGCATTTCGAAATTTCCAAAAATCAGAATAAATAAAAAAAATTGCCCCAGTAGCCATTTGTCCCTCACACCTGTTACAATGATGGGTTACCTTAAAATCAGCTCTGAAACAAGCCTTAGAGCTTGTTAACATGGGATGGAATAAGGAGTATATAGCTGCCATTCTCAGTGTTTCGTCAAAAAGCATCCAGTGCTGGCTTGACAACTACAAGGTGCATGGGTGTAATTAAAGGTGGGGTATCATGTATAAGTATGTTAAAGTAAATGGACCATATGTCTTGGGATCTTGCTTGACCACTTTGTCACCGCACTTTGTCTTCCCTTTCTGTAGGATCAGATGCATGGCAAGCTCGACATAAACAGTAGCTGCGAATGTCAATACCTCAGGCTCATGAGGCTTCGGCAGTCGGCCACGAGGCCTACAAGTGATGACAGCAGGTTCTTCATCATCATATTTGTGGTCGGACTCTTCGTGATCGCTTTGACTTTTGCTGAGCCGTGCTGACTTCGAAGGGGCCTGCACCAAACCATCTGTATGTCTGTGTTTCTGCTTTTTGGTCTTCTTGGTCTTCTGAGACTTTGAAGTCAGTGCAGCATCATGCTGAGGAGGGGATCGGAGATCGGAGGTGCTCGCCTCCTCGCCTGCTGCTTCCTTCACTTTGGAACCTCCTGCAGGCTTTTTCTTCAGCAATGGAAATTTAATTTTGAATTTGCATTTGTTGGCCCCTCTGTGAGACACCATGATTCAGGAAGTACTGCTCAACTATTTGAGAATTGGCACTCACCCCATAATTTGACATCAGTTTCACTCTCCTTCTCCTCCTCCACCTCCTGCTTCTCAAAGATACTCTGGATATATTGGGATGGGTCTGGAACCAAATTCTCTCTGTTGGATTGACTGTTAATCTGAATTTCGTTATTGACCAGTGAAAAATTTGCAAAGTCAACGAAGTCAATGACATTGTTGCTTTTTGGTTCAAAAAAGAATCGTGAGGTTGGGGAAGGTGATTTCTCCATGGATTGATGCTTTTAGACAGTGGAATGAGCATGTAGCAATGTTTTTTACAGCCAGAATGAGAGGGGTGGATTTTTTTATTTATTCTGATTTTCGGAATTTTCGAAATGCCTCAAACACGTGCAGACATCATTTTCTGAAAGCTCTGTAATATATACATGCCCGAAGTGACTCTATTATCTCAAGTCCAAACAAAGGCTCCGTACGCCGCGTCGGGTCATACTCTCCGCTATCTTGCCCGAATCAGCCGTGGCTGACCAGAACGACTCAGACACGATCAAGATCGCTCGTGCGAAGCTTCGCAAAGGTCCTCTTGTGGTCGAGATAATGACACGGTGAAATTTTGAAACCACTTACTCTGGAAAAGTCTTCTTCGGTATCAAATTGCAATCTACAGCGTCGTGTGAGTGCAAATACCAATGGTCGAGTGAAACCTGCTACAAGAGTCATACAATCCCTTCTACGACAAAACATCACGCTACAGACTCTTTGAACGTGCGCTTTTGCCGTGGCCACTTTACTTAGCTCCGGGATTGCTGGTGCGGCGATAAGAACTGATCTTGGAGTCAGGAAATGAGAGCCAAAGTCGAGGAAGATCACCGCAGATACTCGTACTACTATATCCTGCCACGCGCCGCTTCGAGTCGATTGCGGTTGTTTATTTCGAGGCTCGCTTTTACTGGACCTTGGTAACTGCACTCAGCATCCTTGAGCGTTTCAGTTTCAACGCTCCAACCCTCGAATTTCCTTTCAGAATGAGCATTCTTGACTATGCTGAGAAGTTCTGGTCTCCTGTACATGCATTGTTTTTGATGGGGTCAGGACAGCCTGACAGAGTATGAAAAGGAGCCTCACTGCATCATCATGGCAATATTGTCCTGAGAGTTCTGAATATAGCTTTAAGGGGTCTTCTGTCCAACATCACGAGGCCTGATGATCTCTGGAAGTTTTTTCTCCATCCGACTTTGCGATTAACCAAACACCGACCTTAACTAGACGATGATCGACCCAAGCGAACAAATGGTCAGTGTTCAACAAATACCCTCTATTCTAAACCAGATGTCGGTTAATCTTTCAGGTTTGGTCGATGGACATATCAAGGCCCGTTTTGGACATTGACACGGGCTTTACCCAAGGACATTCTTCTAATCGTCAAGGAGTTCGATCTGCATACACTGATGGAGCAGAAAACGGTACCCTCCGTGCTATTCGATGATTTAGGCAGCTTCAAGAATCATCCTACTCTTAACGAACGCGTCGAGAAGCTTTTTTGCAAGGGCCAGAACGCGCTTGTATCTACTTTTTCGGGGATGGTGTCGGTGAGATAGTATCCGTTTTTTATAGATTCCTCGTCAATTCATCGGTCACCGGAAAGACTCGATTACTATAGCCCTGGGGGTTTTACATCGCAACCCATGCGGACGACTTGGAGGCCATAGCACTTCATCAGACGGTGTTGGAGTTCTTTCTTGGTGAACGTGGAATGGTACTTTGGCTCCCAGCAAACGTACATGCCCTGAGCTATCTCTATGAGTCTTCTGGGTATCAAGATCGTCTTTCAGATGTTCTCAAAGCGCTTCTTTATGTACTTGCGCCTCCTGGATCGTTCCCCATGCTTCGTGTTTCGGCATTTGAACCTTGGTTGCCTCGTAACGTTTCTCAGAAGATTTCAGGGGGTCCCGTGTGCACACTGAAGATTGAAACATTCCAAAAAATTACTGAGGCTTACTTGCCTGGCAACCTTATCGAGACTCATAGCTAGTATGCATGGCAAAAGATCCCCCCATACCGAAGACACATTTCTTCCTGTTAAGCTTGTTGCAATCCCTGGGAAATGGAAGGATATGACAACGGCAGGAATGCAGTCTTCGAAATAAATCTCGGTTGATAAGTCTATCGATATCGAGGCTGCTTCAAGCGCTGACAAGCCAATGTGTCCAATTCCTCGTCACCAAATGCCTTTATCTCCCAGAACTCATGGTCTCCTGCGCATTAGGTGGGCAAAGCAGTAGCGCCATCTCTGCCATCTATTCCCAAGCGTACAAAGATAGAGGTTAGTGCTAGTAGGGACTAAACATCACAATCTTCGCCGCCTCTACCTCTTCGCCGGAGTCCCAGGGAACACCAGACTAGATTGAGACAATTGATCTGCACCGATGTCATTCGTTGTCCTTGTTATCTGATTTCACGTTGACCTCTGCGTCAAAACGTATTAGTATAAATGTATTACAAATTAGACTGTTGCACCGGTCTAATGTACGAAACTAGGCGGAAGGACTTGAATATGGCATCACGGCGTTGTGCTAACGTCATGATATAATTCCTTTTCCTGTGCACCAATTGCTTTTAATTTGACTTATTCCCCGGTATGGATCCACTTTGGACCGATGCTCTCCAGAGTACACTTCAAAATATGGTAATTTTTATGGGTCCGGAAGTCGTACTACATACAAGTCGAACATTGAATGTCGTAAGTCGTACATACAGATATCGTGTGCAGGGGAAACCGAAGAGTAAGAGAGGAAGAATTATATCGTAAACATGGATTAAAGAGGCACACAACCACACAAGGTATAAGAAATTAAATCTGGAGCAGGGGCAGAGATTGGGTATACATATCAGGGGATTGCATCGTGATCAGACTGAAGCAATGCTGCTCAGGATACCAGCACGGCTAGCGGCACCAACACCGCCTTCGTCTGTTTCACTCTGAAGGATAGCACCGACGTCCGAACCCGATGCCTGGTTGGCGAGCTTGCCGACAACATCGCTCTGCAGCTGCATGGGGACAAAAATGACCTTGCTACCAGATGACTTAGCCATCGTTTGCACTAAAAAAAAATAGCGTCAGAAATGTCACTATCCGACAATGAAATTATAGACTTACAAGCCTCGAGCTGTCGGATCTGCATAGCAGCAGGTGAGGCCAGGATATCAGCGGCTTGGCGCATGAGCCTAGCAGCATCGACCTCTGCGCGTGCAGCAATGACTTTCGATTCTCCAATCCTCTTTTGTTGAGCAGCAGAGGAGAGCGAGGCCGCGACCTCTGGGCTGAAAATGATGTCCTTGATCAAGATGCCCTCAATTGCTACACCCCATTTGTCAGCAACGTCACCAACGATCTCGGCAATCTCGTACGCGATGGCCTCGCGTTCGGTGACGACACTCTGTACGGCGCGAGCACCTACGACGTGACGGAGTGTCGTTTGCGCACGCTCGGTAAGAGCCTGGCGCAAGTCACTGATACCGAACGCTGCTCGGTATGGATTGGTAATCTGGAAATAGATGACTGAGTCACTGTCATGGGTGCAAATAAGCTTTATATAGCGTGGTATGACGCGGAGCAAGATACAAACATTTCGACGTTCACGTTGTCACGAGTTCTGATAAGTGAGAAGTCAGTCAGCGACAATCATGAGAAGAACTCGACAAACATGACAGTTTGACGGCCGATAGGACTGATCTGGATCTTAACATCCACGACACGCAGAGACTCAGTGCACACGTTGACATATGTAAGACCAGGATCGACTGATTTGTAGAATTGACCGAAACGCGAAACCAAACCAACGGAACCTGGTGTGAGAAACTGTCACTTTTTGAACTATGGAGTTTGAGCGTGGATTTTACGAGCCTTGTTCGACGTTGCGGAAGGGGTTGGGGAAGGGACAACAAGGAATAGCGCCCACGAGTCCTATACATGATCCCAATGCTTGCAACATAGATCCGTACACTCCATGGGTGACCTGAGGTTCAAAATGGATCAGTATGTCGAGTCACAAAGAGCATGTTGATGCACGCACCTCTCCAACACCATGGTCTTGTGCATAGGAAGGCTAAAATTTACATGAAGAGAGACCGCGTAATAACTATTCAACAACTCACTTGCATCTCACTCCGCTTCAAAGGCTGGACAGACACTATTCCTGGGGTCCTTCGGGGACCAACGGGAGCTTGAGCATCATCTGTTACTGCAGAAAAGTCCTTGAGAGACGTCATTGGAATGTCCTGCTTGGGGACATACCGTGAGCAGCATGATGGTCAACGACGTTGCCGTCACCATCATCGGACGCGGGGGCACGGGACTTGGAATCGGCGCCGCTCAGTGACATTGTAGGAAGAGCTTCTGAGCCGGATTGAAGGCGAATGAATGCCTTTATAGAATGTAGGGAATCCGCAGCAGAGAATGTCCTTGGAAGAAAGGGACGAGGTTTTGTGGAGATGGAAACGGCGACGATCGGCAGTAGTTCAAGCTCCGTGGCATTGGAATTTCATCACACGCAAACGAAATAAGTCTTCCATAGGTGTGCGAACTCCGCTGGGCGATTTTCCTAGGCTAAAAATACGCGGGATATGATATGTACTTATGGTGAGCGCTAGCGCCTGATCATTCTCGTTGTGTCTTCTCGGCGTATTGTAATGTGCGACTGTAACTTGGCAAATATCGCTCAACTAGTACTTGCGCTTAGCCTTTGTCAGTTACAACTGCACCTACAGTGTGCACCGTAGACCCTGCGGCCGTTATGCGGATGACCACAAACAGCATGATATATCGAGTGCGGGAATTTGGCCCGATTTTAACATCGGACCACGGTCGGACTTGCTGCTGTTGCGAAAGGCGGACATGCTGTGAGCTTTGCGTTGGACTCGGATAAATCGCTGGTTGGTGTTGCATATATGTTCTATGCTGAGCATATGGCAATATATCGATCAAGGCTGTATTCCCAGCGTGAATTACTCCGGTCGACTCGCAAGCAGAAGGCCTAGAATTGGTATGTTGGATATATGGAGACAAAATAGTTGTATACGTATAGCCTGGGATGGAATTCCTTTCAGCTAAATCGTCTAACAGTAGATGCAAGGAGTTGTGGTTTCCGCCCGCGGCAACATCGCACACATCCTACTACTTGAAACGCGCACATTTGAAAGCCTGAAAGCGAATTGATTTGTTCCTGATGTCGAGTTGCTGGCGAGACTTGGACGAGACCATGACTGTCGCCGTAATAAACCTGATTCGTTCATCACTCTTCAATGCTGAGGTTCTTTAGCTTGTACTTCATGCAGATTTGCATTAATTCAAAGGGATTGAAGCTGTTCATTTAAATACTTCATTCATCATTTGTATCGCATTATGTTTATGTATAAACACCCGTGCGTATACTGCTAATTCCCGACTGCACAGCAGCGACGCCACATGTTCGTTATTTTCCATTTTTCGCCTAACTACTGACACTAACGACAACCGAATGCACATGGAACTATGCAAAGGTAGATCCTGAGTGGTTCGGTGAGGTTGTAACTACGGCACAACGGCATGCAAGATTTGAGTAATGGTCTCGCGCGTGCCACCGGGACAACTTGTTCGAAGCCGGTGACGTCACTTGGCGAAATTTCAATCAAGAGTTATTCCTATGTAGGACATATGTAAAAGATGAAGATATGCTGTGTTTCCGGCCTGCAATATCCATCGGATGAAAGGAAAGACCACGACACGAGTGTAAAGGAAATTTCGCCGTGACGATCATACCGGCCCGGATTGCAGTTCGGCGTCTAACCCACAGTTATCTATCTGAGTCATTGATGCATCATCATCGGGTCCCCTCCTTGCGACTAGTGGAGTCAAAGATAAACTAAATTGGGAGCATTGACTTTCTCTTCGTCTTGTCATATCGCTTCTGGGCCGAACTCCATGTTGTATTGGTTCGGCTCGACGAACGACGACTTCAGTGAAGTTGCTTTTCATTGCTGTTGATTAAGAAAGTCAAGTTGTGATTTCAGACTGATTCAGACAGGAATTAGAGGGATGTAATTGAAGGCGTTGATGCATGGGTTGGGTAACGAGTTACATAAAGTTCAGAAACATCAGGTTTTTTTGGCAATTTTCTGTATTTCACGAGGTCACAGTTCAACGTATCTCGTCGTAGAAAGCCGTCCGAAACCAGTTAGTTTCTAGATGCAGCAGGGAATGAGGAATGCATATCTTCACACCCACATCCAGCGACCCCGATGCTACAAGCTGCCCATTCAGAGAAATAACAATGGAAGTCACGTCCGCGGCAACATCGTTATTCTGCGATAATGTGTCGTTGATGGTTATAACCTTACAGGACTTGATCACCTTGTCTTGGGAGCCGAAGGTAGTGAAGTGCCCTCTGACAAGTAGCATGACCATTACATCATCTGAGTAGCCGGGATGAAGCGAGAAATGTTTGGTCTGGGAGTTCGAGTTCAGTACCTTCCTGGACTCAAATTGAAACTATCCACTGCCTCACTCTTCTCCATGGCTCCCGGGAGGTACTGGCTGCTCAAAGCAGAACCTGACTCACGCTTAGTGAAAGGCAAGGACGTCAAGGTGAGCTCAAACTGCCTTTTGTAGGTACCCCAGGTTCCACTGACACGAACCAAGCAAGTTCAGCGTGGACGATTTTGAAACCGTCAAGACGTCTCCTTGGGAGGGCGTTCGTAACTATGAAGCCAGGAATCTGATGAAAGAGATGAAAATTGGAGAAAAGGTGTGTACTTTGACTTGACCGATCTTGTCGACTTCTAATATGGTCGACAGGCTCTATTCTACCATTCGAACTGCAAAAATCCAGGTATTGGATTCCTAGTCATCAAACCCTAATGACCATGCTTAAACTTCTCTGTCCCAAGGTATTGCGGCCTTTGCGGAAGTGAGTGTTGTGACTGAGCTTTAGGCCCTCTTTATATCTCAACTCTTACTTAGGTCTCCAAAGAAGCATATCCAGACTGTCGGTATACCTTCTCAATTTCTATCTTGACCTCTCTTATCTGACAATTGGATCTTCTGACACGCTTAGACACGGCCTGGGACGCGTAACTACCCTTTCATCCATGTCATGATCACTGACCCAACTTATATATGCTTTCCGTTAGGTCACATCCGTATTACGACGCGGTATATCTCGAGATTCTCTGCTACTATTCCACACGATTAATCCAGAACTAGAAAACGAAGAAGGACGATCCGAAATGGTTCATGGTCGACCTGACGTTTATATCAAGAGCCACACACTTCGTCCCACTCGCTCTTCTGCGATTTCTAAGTGACAGTAACACATTACCTCCCGAAGTTGATTACATACGAGAAGATGGTTTAAAGGCGTTAAAAGGTTTGAGCTTCGTCCCCTGCGTTCATTGTCTGACTAACGATGAAGTTCAGCTATGGACCTTGTCGGGAGGGGCCGACTCAGTGTTCAGCGGGTAGAAGAGAGCGCCTGGAATGCTATCATTGCGCTGGCAGAAAAAGGTGGCTGGGAGGAACTGGATCTAAAAGCGAAGGGGAAACGACCGGCCAAATCACCAGCGGCAAAGCCCAAACCGAAGCCCGGAAGGAAGCCAATCACACGAAAAGCTCAGAATGATGCGGAAAACGAAGAGAAAAAGGGGGAGGATGACGAAGATACTACTGACGAAACGCCTCAACTTGAGGTGAAGCGTGGAACAAAACGGAAGGCGAAAGGGGGGAAGGAAGATGAAGACTATTCTGCTGCACCGACACGTCGAAGGCGCGCAGAGCGATGATCGCAGTCCTTTGTTGTCATAGTTGAGGTTGAGGTGGTCAGATGTCCTCAGTTTGTTTGTGTTCAGGTTGCGCTATTTTCTACATACTTATACTTATCGGTGATTATATGATGATATAATAATACTTTCAGGCTTTGGCAAGCGACTTTACTTGTTCTCACATGACATCCAGAGGAATAACTTTGACCCGGCGTGATGCGTTCTCTGTCAGCAGCTCGACGCCATCACAGGTCCAACGCGTGTTCTTTTGTATGTTTACTACATATGTATGTCCCTTGAACCTTCTATTGTTCGTTTGGTGGGTGTTCTCGGGTTCCGCGGTCACAACACTGTTTCTCAAGATAGGCTTTCCAGCGTAATGTACCACTTTCGGCCTATAGACAATAAAAAACTTTGTCTCAATTTCCCTGTATGTCCAAGAAGCCCGACGCAGTCTGTTGTCAAAGTTTTCTTGTCTTCCCGTTTTTCAAAGATAGAGTCGAGATCCGTGGATCACACCCACGGGTGGATACCCTGGATTATATAACAAAAGGCCAGTCAATGGATAAATCATTCTCCTTCTAATCCAGCTGTTCGTTGTCGCATCTCCTTCTAATGGCTATTCGGGTTCTAGATGCCCCTCCGAGTTATTCAGAACCCAGCAGTCCAGGTTCATCTACTTCTCAGATTTTTGAGCCTCATGAAGAGGAGGCATTGCCTCCCTACTCGAATGCTCCACGTTATTCAGCTGTGTTTGCTCTGCATGGAAGGCCCATTCAAGGCTGTCAAACATCTCATCCGTTGGAAACCGAACACTCTTTTGCCCTTCGAAATGATGGCATTCCATGGGTTAAGTTGAAGTGTATCAGCAGGGCCGCATCTCCCTCGGAAACACCAAAATTTGTTGGCGGCGATAACATCGCAGGCTCGATACTATTATATCTCGCCTCTTCAACCTACATCTCTTCCATCACGATCTCGGTGAGCTGGAAATGGGTATCTTCACTCTCAAAAGTTGACATCTGGTTCAGGTAAAAGGTCGCATTATCACTTCAGGCGCCGAAGAAGGATCTTACATTTTTCTGGATAAAACACATACTGTGTGGTCCAAGGCGCATGGTAACCCACGGCATGCTTCCTCCACGCAAAATATAAAACACAAAGGGAACCTAGATCCAGGAGAATACAGCTGGTCTTTCTCTTTCCCGTTCCCTGCGACTTTTGACTATTCCAATGAACCTGGATCAGCAGGAATGAAATCTTATCGCACCCCACAGTCCGTCTCTGAACGTCACACGCCTGCTACTGTTCAGTATGAACTTTTCCTGCACATTGGGCGCGGTGCGTTGCGGCCAGACAAGAAGTGAGATAATTGTCCAAGTTCAGGAAAATTATGTTCTCATTTGTTTCCAGCATCACGGTACCCATTCTATATACCCCGAAAATCATTCCGGACCCTCCGTCTCTTCTTAGAGAGCTTTCGTATCGCAACGCGATGCCACTGGTAGGTCCTTCAGAAGATCCCGTAGGATGGACAACGTTGCCGGCCGTGACGATATGTCCGAGATTATTAGATACCCAGCAATCTGTAAAGGTGGAATGTCAAGTAAGTTCACACACCATTCATTATTCGTGAATCTCGCGCTGACGTATTTAAGTTATCTTTAGCAAATCCCGTATGTCGATAGTGATTTACAGAGGCTGTCCTGTTGATCAAGTCCTTCTAGATGTGCTATGCACGAGGTTCCGTGATTCCTTGCTGGCTTACTTTACAGAGCGACAGCCCAGCTGGACTGGACGCCTTAGCTGATAGTAAAGCAATCAAGGTCGCCCTTCAGCGACGTGTCAAATACCACCCGAAGGGTCTGCGGTGCAAGCCGATAACTCAAACAACCACAATACAGAGTGCAGTATGGTGGCCTTCCAACGTAGATCAACCTTCTGAGGGGCCAAACATTCGCATCATGGAGGGTGAACTTCATCTCTCAAAAAGTCTCCAGTCGACTTCCGATTTCCCTCCCTTTTCAGTCAAAGTGAGACGTCGTTACTCCTTCTTTCGCTGATATGTGGTTGACATCCATGTATCTTAGTATATAATCAACTGGTTTGATTTTCAATCCCCTGCCATCCACCCCAAAGACGGCGTCAAGATTACTCTCTTAACGCAGACGATTACCATAGGCACTTTTTCTGCGAGTGGTCCACAAATACGGGAATATTCTGCGCGAAAGCGGGATGGAAATCCTCCGCGTTGTTGGAATATCGAGCATACCGCTGGAAACCACCAGTCATTCCTATGACCATTTCTTTGACATCAATTCTTGTTTCAATTTCGGACTCAGCCCTATGTACTACCGCCTACTGTTTTGTATTTAAGGACTGACTGTACTGCGTGATTGTACTGTCGTGCGGACCTCGCGCCATTGTGAGGGTCACTGCTATCCCGAGTTGGCAGATTAGACCCACTTACTTCAACGCGAGCTCCCTCTGGACTGATCTGGTTTTCTCTATAAGCTCTCTACTGCCTGTATCTGTCCTTCCGGGATGAAAAAAAAAACACTCCCCCTGGCTGATTGATGTCAGAGCAAATATAGAGGTGAGAAAAACGACGACAACTGGTTGCTACGAAAGCAATCAAATGAATTTGGTATCTTCGGCTCATGAGAGAGAACACCCAGTCAACCGTAGATAACTGGAAATAGTTGTCAAATTTCTAAGAAAGATTCAAAGAACGACGTGCCAAGATGGGGTGTATCAACGCAGATATAGGAGGGTCGAAAGAGCCAAGAAAAAGTAATAATGTGCACAAACAACCTGCAATCTGACCAATACGATGATGAATGGTGAAATACTGTGTTATGATAATGGGCATGCAGGGCGTACAGTGAGAGGAAATTTGGCCCTGAATCAAAACTGATGGATATTCATTTGGAAAGAAAAGAGCGACGCCTCGAAGGGCCCATACCAAACTAGGCTGAAGCGATAGTTCCAATCTTCTTGTTCACCTTACCGCCCAAATCCGATGCAAATTCGATCTTTACCTGGGATTGGAATATCAAGCAGCAAGTGGACCCCCCAAAGTGGAAAGATCCCAGCTCTTGTCCTCGGTCGACATGGGACCCTTCCTCAATAGTCACCTCGCAAGTGCCTACTTCCACCATACCAACGCAGACGAGAGCTACCAAACCGATGCCCGGTTCATCAGCCTGGATATAAAGAATTGTCCGGGTAGCTTCGATGTCGAGTTCTCCTTCGTAGGAAAAGTACCTTCCGGGAATTGTTTGAGTTTTAACGACTGACCCAGAGACAGGGGCATGCCAGCGGTGATAGTTAATCGGCGAAAGAAAAGCCTGATATACAGTCCCACCCGAGAACTTGGGTGAATACTCGCTTTGTCCGAGCATACTCGACAGAGAATAGGATTGATGTTTGAGCCAAAACTCGTGTGCAAGGGGAACGTCCTTTGCGATGTAGTACGCGGCAGAATCCGCAAGGGCTGGTAATGACTGTGGAATGATAGGTAGAGATAGGAAGTTCACCATCTTTGAGACGACGTGTGAAAAAGTCGTCGTAAGACGTGTAGCCATAATGCGGTTTTGTGGGATCGCAGACATAGAGATCCTTGAATCCCATTAATTCAAGTTCTTGCAAGGCGGCGGAGCTCAACCATCCATCAGGGTTGTCTGCACGGAGGACATAGGCTGATTCACTGGAAGAGAGAAACTTCGTGTACTCCTTGAGCACGTTCTCGAATTCATCTCTGAATTTCGTAATACGGAACACGGAGCGGCACGACTTGAAACCGAAAGCCCATTGAACGATGATTTCGACCTTCGAGGTGAAGGAGATGTCTCGCGTCGCGAAATCAGGGGCTTCCGTTACAACGGAATTAAGCAGGCGCAACATCGTTTCGTAGCCCTATTGAATCTCGTCAACAGTACGTCAAAGAGACAAGCCCCATACTATACCTGAAGCTTCTTCAAGCCTTTATTGAAGACTGAAGTAACTGGAAGAGCTTCGAATACTCCATCGAAGGTCTTCAAAATCTCCGTACTCCCCTCTATAAGCTGTTGGAACTTCTGGACAGGCGCTATAAAGGGCTTATTCTCCGTGGTCACTTGTTTGATTTTATCATCGAGCCACTTTTGCATAGTAGCTCGATCTTTTCGACCCCATTCTTCGCCAACGAAGCGCTGTTTGACTGCAGTAACATTTGGATGACCTAAAAGAGAGAACGTGAAATCCATAGCTATTATGCTTTCTACGAAATATTAGCCGATGTGGGTGGATGTGAACATCGGTAAAAACTGACGAGAACAAAGTATAGGTCTACGACGAGAAGTGTTGACGGCCGAGTGGACTGTGAGGCCTCCAAGAGCATCTCAAGGGGCTTTTATAGAAGGCGATTCAAAGATCCGTAGAAAACTCTTCAACTTATGGATCCTATATCCCACCAGGAGCAGGCACGATACGGATGAAGCAGCCCAGGAAAGAGTGGATCCGAGGCGTTTCTGGCTTCGCTTTTCTGTAGACCCAGCTAAGTGTAGGTAGGATGACTTTTTGAATTCGATCTCATCACACTTGTAATGGCATCGGGACTTTACTTCTGCGTCACTATCAGGTCACTTCAGAGAGAAGCACTAGACTTTGTGCGCGTGACGGTGTCCCCTAGAAAACAGAAGGTTAGAATAGTACTATGCAGGGAGGGTCAACGGCAGAATTCGTTTTCAGATGATAGTCGAGTCGTCCGATGTCACGGTTTGAAAGTCCGATTCGTCCACAACTAGTACTAGTTGCCTCTTGCTCCTATGGAACCCTTAGTACGATCTGGAACGATGGGTTGCAGTGCTTCTAATTCCGCTCCATCAAGTACTATGCTTCGTATATAACATGAGAGCCATCCCCCACATCCTTTGAAGACTCATTCAGGGCTTTCGGATAACCCGGCAACTCCAAAATTCGAAATCTGAATCGCACGCAGTCACCTAAGAGAAGAGTCCTCCCAATCCAGGACTTGCCATCTTCTGCCGAAATTTTTGGACAACTTAAAGGCAATGAAATGATATATGGGATATTCAAGGTGGGCTGCTAGTGATTATATTTTTTCCTACGTTTCGCTCGGGCAATTGCCGTCCCGCCGGCCAACGGATAACATTGCTTAATGACGTCAAGTACTTCTTCTGACCTGTAAGATTTTTCCAGAGACGAGATTCAAAAATCAAACAAACTTGAATGAGATGGAGAAAGGACAGCTGCGATTGCATTGTTCCATTCTTACCAACATCCGTATCTTGTACAACTGATGGAAACTGAAATTACATATGTATTATCCTGTCTTAAGCTCCTGTCTTAAGCGTTATATCCGGGAGGGTTATCAATGGGTGTTCCCAAAGAAAGCGACACAGAAGACGACTCTGCAGGTGAAGAATAAGTCGCTGTATTGATCGAGATCGGTAAGTGCCTGAGATGATGACGAGTCTATACGTACGCAGTCCTTCCTCCTCTTCAGCAGACCTACGCTTCATATATATCGCGCGCTCACGCGTCTTCTCGAGGAGGCTGACGAACTCAAACATAGCTCGATCTTTGAAGCGCAGCTCTGCTCTCGTGCCAGGGTTCAAACCGCCTTCTGCAGAGGGTTTGATCTCGAACGAAAGGTAGTTCGAACTGAATGTGGGTTGCTCAAATTTGGTTGAGAGGACGGAGTGTAATGGGACGGAGAGTGATTCGAAGGAGGCGTTGGTTAAGTCGCTTGTAAAGATCAACTATAAGGCGGGATACGAAAGATCGAGTCAACTTTAGGCCAGAGGATTGACAGGAAAGGGAGCACGTACTCGTTGATCAGTGAGCCATATCTTTCCCAGGGCCTTAAGCTTCCTACTTCCTCCAGATCCCCCCGCAGTCTCGTGGCCTACTGGCTCTGAATCCGGTATCGTCAGCGAGAGATCTACTCCTGTGTCGACGGTGGTTATGGTCATCTCATTTGGGAGAGGAACAGGTGAACGGTTCGGGTTTAGCATTGTCCAGTTTAGCGCCATGGTGGGTGGGGGTTAGTGATAGTGAGGCAAAGCGGGTCTTGGCGTCATGATGGTCACAATCGTGACCACGGATGACTCCAAGTAAGTTGGCTTTTGAAAAAGGGCTACCTGGCGCAATGGTAGCGCGTTTGGCTTCGATTGCCAAGTGGAACCAAAAGGTTACAGGTTCGAGTCCTGTGGTGGTCATGATAAAGATGTGATTAAACATTTATCTTTAATAAAAAAGTTTTTTGCTTGAGTAGCGTAACTGTTCTTTACTATTTTATTCATTTTCTTTATGCCCAGAAACAGTAAACAGTTTGTCTAGCCTTTCCAATACTTCTAAAGTGCATAGAAATGATTCATGGTGTTATGCAAACTATTCTGCCATCAGAACATGGTTCATTTAAGATTTGAACCATAAAAGACCTTTTCCAGAGTGCCAGAAGCCTTTTGTAATCCAAATCATGGCCCTAACATTTTTGTTTACAGTGCTTCTCAAAACTATTAAGATTCTGAACTTTTTTTCCACATTTCCAAATATAGTATTTATGTACTCTCTTCACTCGCACCACCATGCCTGACAAAGAAATACATGGAATCCAGCAAAATATTGAAGAAATTGCCTCCAGTAGGCCAGATTGTAAGTCTTCTCAAGTTATCAGTGATGGCCCTTCAAAACAATCTAGTGGCCAAATAGTTTTGGTTCACTCCTGCATTTGAAGCCAAGCATGTGAAAGAACAAGAAAAGAAGAGGAAAAAGCAAAACAGTGAACCTGAGGCTTCAGAAAATGACACTGCTGAAGTAGATGAGCTGAAGTTAAAAGTCTCAGAAGCACCTACTGCAAAGAAGGCCAAGACTATACCAGTGATTATAGCATATATGAACATTATCATGGTGCCCCACACATTCAAAGGAAAAGCCACCATTGAGTTGTGTAAACCCTTCTTTATAGCTCTCAAAACTATACATAAAAAGTTTTTCAAGCTTGTTGCTACTTATAGAGCTGCATCAAACTAGCATCCTGGCATTACTGCCATCAATCAGAGCCAGCTTTTTTGGAAGCTCAATGTCCCTATTGAACAATAAGAAAAAGCTGCTTGCCAATTCAATGCCAATGGCTACAAAGCCATGCTCATGAAGCTTTAAAGCATCATTGACAAGGGGAAGAATTCAACTATCATCATCTTACTGCCACCCCTTGCACAAGTGACAATCAATGTGAGCACATTTATTCTTTCATGGTGGACTATGATCCAGTCTCTTTGTAGCCAGGTGACACTTTAGCTGGGCTTTTTAGAGTTGTGTGCAATATTAAGGAGTACAGAGAAGATTCAATGGGATCTGCCATTTGAGAGCAAAAGGTACAACATCAATTTAGACTTTTTTTCTATCCATATCTTGCCTGTAGGACACTCTCAATTGCTAGAATAGCCCCATTCTTGAAGTATTGTGCAATTGTTACCCTGTTGATGAAGACTCGTAGTTTTCAAATAAACATGTCTATACCAGTAAAAGACATTCTTAGGAGCTCAATGACCTACATCTACAGTTTGGGCAGCTGCAATAGTGAGTATTGTACATGCATGAGAATATTGTTCAAGCTATGTAATGTTTTTAGGCAGCAGACAATGCAAATGAGACAGCACCACTGATCAGTGCTCACTTTTCAAATTTCAAAAACTCTGAGCTCCTGCATCTTTAGCAACCACTTCATTCACAACACCTGATACAACATCTGCACCTCTCACAGCAGCAACACCTTCTGTTGCAGCATCCACAACAATTTCTATTGCAAATGCTCATGCTATGTTTCTGCCAATATTCAATCAGACTCTGCCTTTTCCTCAGATGCCACTTTTCAATATTGTTCCACCCTTCAACTCTCATCTGATATATCAATATATGCAACCACCAATGCCTCTCTTCATCAATCATGCCCTGCACTATTCTCTTGCTCATATCTCTGCCCTCACTCAACCTCACACACTGTAGATTGTTGCTCATGATGGACCAGGTTCTCTTCCATCATCACCAATGAAGATTGTTTTACCATGCCCAGTCTTGCTTGAAGAATTTTGCAGCAACTATGAGATTGATAATGAAGACAAGGCACACTTAGAAAAATTGAGAATCTAATCAGGAGATTGACATGCTGAATGACTGGAGCATGAAGATTGGCAAGAACATGTAGAGTTCTTGAAGCTATTGTGGAATGATTTCCTTCTAAAACACAAACAGTTTGTATACGATGTCAAGGCTGATAAATAAAATTGAATGCATGTACATTTTTCTTGTTGTCTATATTACTGCATGTCCATCTATATTCCACATGTAATCTGCATGATGAAACTAGCCTCAAGCCATTTCAAGATGTCATGCAACTGCATGCTTGCATCAATGCCAATTTAGGGTTGTTGTCTTGGCAAATTTCAAATCCATTCTGATATAAAAAGGCCTTCACTGTGAACAAAAATTGTAAGACAACAGTGTAGATAAAGAATGGAACACTGACAAGCATTGAAAGACTTTTTAATGGAATTTAAATCAGGTGAGTATAGAAGGAGGTATAAAAGAAAGCATCTTAGAAAAATCAATATGCGAAGAACAACATATATTGATT
>JABAKA010024066.1:0-138876 GCA_018857285.1 Termitomyces sp. Mi166#008 | reverse complement strand
TAATCTGGATAGATCTGGCAGGACCCATGAGTGTACAATCGCGTACTGGAAATAAATATATCATGGACTTAGTTGACAATTTCTCGAACATGGCTTGGTCAATTCCCCTGAAAGCCAAGAGCAATGCCTTTGCAGCCCTGCAAGCTTGGCAGAAAGCAAGGGAAACTGAGACTGGAAACAAGGTCAGCACATATCGGACAGGGCACGATGGGGAACTTGACAGCAATAAGATGGAAACTTGGCTAGCATCCATGGGTACAAAACAGGAATTTGGAGCACCATACATGTCACAGCACATGGGTCGAGTTGAGAGGATGCACAAAACCTTACAAGGGAAAGCGAGAACCATGAGGCTAGCTGCAAAATGCCTGAATAACCTCTGGGATGAGTTCTACATAACAGCTGCGCACCTTCACATAAAAACGCCCACAAAATCCTTGAACAGAAAGACACCGTATGAAGCGTGGTACAACCGAGCACCTGATTACTCCTACATGCGTGAAATAGGCTGCAAAGCCTTCATACTCATCCTGAACCAACACAATCCAAAGATTAATAGCCGAGCCGTCGAATGTACACTCATCGGATACAGTCAGAACTCAAAGACATACCGCTGCTACGACTAGAGAACACAAAAGATCTACAACTCATACCACGTCAGGTTTCTCGAACAGCACAACAGTCACCCTATATCAACACTGCCAGCGGACAAGGAAACTGTGCAATCAGAAGAACTTACCTCCACCGATCAGATCAATGAATCAGCCACGGATCACCCATTTGCCATGGGTGACAATGAAGATGAGCCTACTGCTCCACTCTCCGCACCAGTTGATCCCCCAGAAGTGCACAGGGAGGAATCAATAGCTGAAAACCACCAAGAACTTCAACGATCCAACCACATTCAAATCCCAACTGCTAAAGCAAACCCTGAAAATCAAGATCTAACTCGCCTTGAGTGAGCAGTCCAGGAATCACATGATGCAGGCGAATGTATCTGAACAGCAAGGGCAGAAAAGCGAGCGCAACAGGATGTAGAACAGGACGTGCCCCCGCAAAACGTCATGGCAAATAACAACCCACCTGAACCTGACTTCGCCAATGTCACAACGCTTGACGAGATCAAACAACTCCTACTTGCCATGGAATCACTCAAAAATCCAGTACATATTGGCCTTGAGGATGAACCTCGCACCTGGAAGGAAGCACAACTTTCAGCCGATGCTAAACATTGGGAAGAAGCATACCGGGAGGAGTTGAAGTCATTAAGAGAAATGGGAGTTTGGGAACTGGTAGCCAGAACAGATGTACCAGCAGGACAGAAAGTCAGGAAAGGACACCCTGTATTCAAGATCAAGCGGGACGAACATGGGAAAGCCGTCAGATTTAAGGTGCGACTTGTATTCAAGGGATACGAACAAGTATATGGTCAAGATTACACAAAATCCACTTCACCCACAGCATGCATGGAGTCATGGTGTATCTTACTACATTTGGCAGCCGCAAAAGGATGGAATGCCACACAGATTGACGTCAAGACAGCCTTCCTCTATGGCCTACTACCTGACGATGAAGTCCAGTACATGGAACAACCCGAGGGCTTCGAAGAACCAGGGAAGAAGGACTGGGTATGTCGGTTAGTGAGGGGGCTTTATGCCGTACATGTTGACGACTTCTTGTCTATAGCCAGCAGCAAAGAGGAGAACGAACGATTCAAGGATCAAATGCACAAAGTGTGGACCATATCTGACTTAGGCCTTCCTAAATTTGTAGTAGGCATAGCGGTGGAATGGACCCCAGAAACATCGTCTGTCCACCTATCTCAGAAGGCCCTTATTGACAAAATCATACTACAGTTTGGCCAGAAAGATGCGAGCGCATTATTGCTCCCAATGGACCCAGGCCTCAAACTATGAAAGATCGACAGATCCACACTAAGCAAGGATGAACAAGCCATGATACATCGAACACCATATCGCCAGCTCGTTGGCTGTCTCCTCTATGTTGCAATCTTAACCAGGCCGGACATTGCTTATGCGGTACAGCAACTAATGCAATATGTCGATTCCTACGCCACAGTTCATTGGAACGCAGCAATACGACTCGTGCAGTACCTAAAAGGAACTCGCGATCTCAGGCTAACATTAGGGGGCAATGGGAATCCTACAAACCTGATAGGCTTCACAGATTCAGACTGGGCAAACTGTCTCGACACCAGACGAAGTATAGGCAGATATGCTTGGAGCTTGGGAAGTGGTGTCATATCGTGGGCAGCCCGCAAACAAAAAACAGTAGCCGCCTTGTCATGCAAAGCCAAATATATGGCTGCTTATGAAAGCGCTCAGGAGTGCATATGGCTACGTGCCCTGCTCAAAGGTATTGGCTACGATGTCACAGCAAAACCTACCCCGATCTTGTGCGACAACAACGCCGCCATCAAACTCTCCGAAGACCCAACCCTGCACTCCAGGGTAAAACACGTCGACATCAAGTACCACTTCCTCAGAGAGCGCGCCCAATCGAACGAGATTTCTATTCGCTATGTCAATACAAAATATAACGTCGCTGATCTATTCACAAAAGCCCTCCCAACCCCCCGTTTCACCAAGTTACGCACAATGCTCGGGCTCAAATAACACGACTCCATGCGAGGAGGAGACACACACTACGAGGTTCCCGTTGAGGAGGAGTGTTGGAATCGCCGATAACCTCGAATGTCAGGGGTGGCCAACAAATGGCCACCGTCACGGCCAACGGCCAATATCCTTTCTTTCTCTCTCCCTATGTTTCACTTACCATTCATTGTATCACAATCAACCATTGTCTCCATAACACTTATATACCGTACATACAGGACAACACCCTCAGTCACTTATACACGACTGAGGGTGAGTAATCTACACGATCCAGGATGCTACTTATACTAATATCGTACCTTAGGATATTGAACTTACAATATCTGCATAGGTACGAATTGAATACAGTCACTTATACACGACTGAGGGATATTGAACTTACGATATCTGCATAGGGTTCTAATACAAAGACGAGCAATCAGGCTCCTCCGATTATGCATCAATGGCTGAAGATTAACTATATATTTAGTGTATATGCAGAGATATTTAAAGTGCACATAATGTGTTGTTTATTAAAATACAATGAGTCAGGGACTGGTGGCTTGTCGCCGCTACGATAAGTCGTTGAGATTAATGAAAGGTGATGTCTTCCCAGCTGATGTGATTGTTGCTTCATCACCGGACACTTGTGTGACCGGCTTCCCTTCAGCTTACTACTGAGAGTCCTGTGATCTTGATATCACTGATGTATTTCTCATCTTTGCCTACGACTCGGAATATCATTGGCCGAGATCATCATGCTCGCTCCTTAGTACGGTATCCGTCCTGAACCTCCACCACCAGCAACGGGATTCAAGGATAACTTAATGGCAAGTATAACAACCGTCTCATCCGTGCAATCTCAGGTGTACGCTTTTTTGTATTCGTGCCATCTCTTGATTCTAAATTTCTTCGTTGGACAGTATCAACAACAATTATATCAACCTTGTCTCCTTTAGTATGACTTCCCCTTCTCTCGGTCCTGGCCTTGCCACTGAAATGTAGTGCTCATCATTTCACCTCAAGCCATACTTTACTACGACTATGCCCTGACACTATCCACCGAAATCGAGCGCTTTTGGTGTATCCGATCATTCTCGTGGGGCTCCACATTCTTCTACCTCAACCGTTACCTAGTGCTCTTCGGTTACATTCCTATTGTAGCCCAAAACTTCTTAATATTAGACATTCCGAATAGACAACAGGTATAAACTAAATCCTCAAATTTCGCTAAGCTTAACTAAATATACGCCTTCTAGATGCAAGTTTTAGCACTCAACCTACGTCCGAAAGCTAAACATCCAATTAACCAGATGCACGTCGCTCTCTCTGTACCATCAGTATCTTGCAGTGGTTATCCAGGTCATTGTTGGAAGTGTGTCCTTTTCCTTTTCTGCTTTCGTTATCACTCGACTCACGAGTTGCAATGGACCAGTTCTTCTCGTCATGCGCATCCATGCTCTCTATGAGCGAAACACCAAAGTCCTTCTTTTCATCTGTACTTGTGGACTGGTTGCAATCATTTGGGGTGCTGTGAGTTTTCAGAGCTTTCTCTGTTGAATATTTCCGTCAACCCATCGATTCCAGTGGTCCGTGGCTGCCGGCCACGGTCCTAAACTGCCCGAGACGGATATCAAGATAGCGTGTACCTCTCCATTGGACAGTTCCGAGTGAGCACAACCTCTGTTGCCCGGGATCACGCTGCTTATCAAATGCTAGCGCAACTCGTTTGTGCTTTTAACGGAGGGTAGCATTAGAGCAGTTTTGATGCTGACTCTTGTCACAGGTATTGCAAATGCGTGGATCGGGATGTTTCTCTTCGATTCTCTCGTTGTCGGAATGACGGTGTACAAGTCATGGAGACGAGGGCCTAGGGGTGCCAGGTCACTTTTCAAAGTTATCCTACGTGACGGTGAGTCGTAGAACGGGTTCCATCCAGGTGCATCCTCATTCAACCTGATGAAACCTCAGGGACCATGTATTTCGGGTGAGCAGGTTACACTATTCACACAGGCAGGAAACCTTAATTTACTTTTCCAGAATCATGTCGATTGTCGGGCTTACGAATATCATCACATTTCATGTAAGTATGGGTCGTGTATAAGTTGCTGTCCATACTGACCTTTTCGAAGGTCTCGCCTGTCAGTCCTTCTATCAATTCATGTTGTCCGAAGGATCATCTATCCTCCAGGATTATCAACGCGGATTCTTGACGACTTTTGCCAATGTGTGCGTCTTTCCTTGTCGTTGATGTTGGAACGTTTTCACATTTGGCCGCTCATTCATAAATGAACTACAGATTGTCAAGCACGATGATGACCAGGTTTATGCTCAACTTGCGCGATCCTAGACACTCAGTGCGGGTGCCATTCACCCGATGGCGCGAGAATAGTCAAACTCTTCACTCTCCTTACTCTCCACTCGCTTTCAATCTCACATCACGCGCGTCGAGATTAACCACAAATGATTATGATCTACCCTAGGCAACAATACCTTTTCTTGCTGTGCTGTAGAGTGCTTCATATAACCGCCTAGCTGTCCAACAATACATCGTGTTCTCGATATACTATGATGTTATTGCTCGCTGCTTTTCGTCACTTATCTTGACAGCAGCAACTTTGGCAAAACCTAATTAGGGGGGAAGTTATCAAGTATTTGAATTATGGTGTCTTCAATACAGGACATCATCCTAGCCAGTCTCCACAAAAAAAAAGCTTTTTCCATCCACAGAACACCTTCAAAATCTTCATCTTTATATTTAATATAGGCACTGCCTTGACGGTAGGGGTGTTCAATTCTCTGTTCAGTTGGTTCTGTTCACTTTTTTGTCAAAAAAAATTGAGGACCGTCCGAAAAGCCGGTGAACTCTTGTTCAAGTTGTCGAACTGACGTTGTGAACTCCTGTGAACTGATACCCTCAATTCTCAAGTCCATGCCATTGAAAAATCCACACCATTGAAAAAAGTGAACAGAACGAACTGAATAGAGAACCGAGCACTCACTAGTATACAAACTTAAAAGGGTAATAGATCTACTAGTAAACATGTGTTGGTTGGGTTGTGATTACTGGCAAGGCTCACACACATTGAACAACTGCCTCTGCTTCTTACTATCATGTGTATGTTGCAAACCACAGGGAGTTGCAAATTGTGGTTTTTCAGGAGATCAGGAAAATGAAGTTCTGACAAAGGGTGGCCGGATATCTTGTCACAGACGAATCAGAAATTTAGATACAATAATATATGCTCTGAATCTGGACTTTCTTTCTGATATTTAGGTCCATTTATGGCATGGACAACCCTTGAATGGGCAGGCAGCTAACTTATGACTTTACGAACTAGCACTCCACATGCAAGTAGTATCAATTCAAGTCGAGTATCAAGAGAACATTCGATATACTTCCAGCTAATCCACTACCTATTAATTATCCTACAGTACTTTCTCCAATGCAATTATCTCGTCCATTATCTTGTAATGTTCATTCTCATGAAGCCTTTCGGTGTCAACAGTCTTCAAAGGCCCACGAACAATCGGACTTCCGTAATCAAAGTTCTTCGAGACAATAGCTTTGATACCCCCAATGCCACCAATCTTGCCAATCGCCCAGTCTGCATGAGCAAATTTTCCCTGGAGCGCCATTGCCTCTCTAACTTCACCATTTTGATATAATTTGAATAGCTTGACGTGCAACTTGGGTACAATATTCACGAGAGCAGCAATTGTTCCAGCGCTGCCCGATAATAGCCCCTGGGTTAACAAGTCGGAGCGGCCGGCATATACGGCAAATTCTGAGGGGGAAAAGCGGGTGGTTAGGCGATGGAGCTTTCCCATGTTACCACAGGACAGTTTTGTCCCCACAATATTCGGGTGTTGTGCAAGCACTGAAATGGTATCAGAATCAAGATCTTGGCCAGCGGTCACGGTAGGGAAATTATAAATCATGACAGGGATGGGAGAAGCGTCTGCAACCTAGATCAAGGCGCTAGTTGGAGCAATTGGATCAGGTATGAAAGACGGATGGATGACTTACCTCACGGTGGAAACGAATGATGTTCTCGACGCTCATTTGAGGCGGCCAAGTAGAAGGAGTTAACACGAGTACGTGAGATGCGCCAGCATCTCTAGCATCTATGCACAGCTTCTTTGTTTCGCGCGTTGATTGAGCGCCCGTTCCAGCAATGACGAGTACATTTTGGAATCCGTTATCATCGAGAGTCTTTCGTGTGAGTTGGATCGCCGCCTTACGTTCCTCGTGTGATCTAGACAATAAATTGAATTCCGATTGTGGAATGGGATCTAGCAGAGCATTATAGTACATACAAATGTTGAGCTTCTCCATTCGACCCTTGAACAACAATGCCTGTAACACCTCCCTGCTCATTTCAAGCACTACTCATAGATATGATCGAGGGCAAGATCATACATGGGCAAGCCGAAGGACGTGAGACTGGATGGCTGGAGTATCAAATTCCTCATCCTTTGTAAAGAACAAAACAGCTGGAACGTAAATGCCAGGGAGAGGCGCGGAGGACATGACAAGTTCAAAGCTGCTATGTAAGCGACGGTCGAGAATCTAATCTTATCGCAAGTTGATGCCGGACACGCGGCATGTCACATTCGGCACGTTGATTTCTGACATTTCCTCCTTGATCGCTCGCTCGATTCTGCGCCAACCTCGCTGCGCTTGCACTCATACGCTCGGCCAGCGAGGTAGCAGTTGCGCGATGTACTCCTCAATAAGAAAGCGCATTTCTGCGGCCCTGTCGTCTCGCAAGTCAATTTCATATGGTCTCAACATAACGAGAAGGCAATTGGAGGTGTCGCGGCCTGTACATCGTCAATATGCCACATTCCATGCGTCGGGTTCGCTGAGGAGGCGCTACATGTCACCATCACCTGCGACATTGCGCCACATGCACGTCAGAGCCATATCGTACTCGTCAATACCGCGATTTGTAGCTCGGGCGTTCAGGGTACCAATTGCGGGGGCCACTATCGGTGCCGGTGGATTTGGCTATGCTAATTATAAATTTGAAGGTTCGTTGTGTACCAAAGTATCTATGCCTGTCTAAAATCTCCTGATAGAGCTCAGAAAGACCACCAACAGCTGGATAACTTCCGCGCAAGACGCTGCCCAAGGCCTTCTCGAGACTGCTTCCGACAACCTTAAATCGGCAAGTGACGGGATCAAAACAATCTCTTCACGTATTCCAGAGGTGAAATTACCAGAAATCCATCTTGAAACCCCTCAATTCTTGAAAGACCTGTTCGCGTCGACCGAAAGTGGAGAGAAGGAGAAAGGATCCGGAGGCGAAGAGGATGGTCCCGAATTTAACCAGAAAAATCGTTCACCACAAGATGATGCTGCTATCGCTGCGCTCGTTGCTGCCACCATGTCTTCACCGTCGGATTCACCCAAAGCAACCACTGATACTTCAGGACAGGATCCACGACAGAACGGTCTGATGCATTTGACGCGGAAACTCATCGAAATTCGAAGTATGCTGTTAAGCATCGATCAAAGCGACGCGCTCAAGTTGCCTAGCATTGTTGTGGTTGGTAGCCAAAGTTCAGGGAAGAGCTCGGTTCTGGAGGCTATCGTTGGACACGAATTTTTGCCGAAGTACGTTTGTATTAACTCGGACGTATTACCTCTATTCTGATCCTGAATCAATTCTGTAACAGAGGCAACAACATGGTGACGCGTCGGCCTATCGAGCTAACCCTTATTCATACCCCAGCTGAAAACAGCCAAATACCTGAAGAGTATGGCGAGTTCCCCGGGTTGGGCCTAGGTAAAATTACCAACTTTGCGGATATCCAGCGTACGCTGACCGACCTCAACCTCGCCGTTCCTGCATCTGAGGCCGTTTCCAACGACCCCATCGACCTTCGTATCTACTCTCCTAATGTTCCTGACCTCACTCTCATCGATCTCCCCGGTTACGTTCAAATCTCCTCCTTGGACCAGCCTGAGACTTTGAAAGAGAAGATCGCTGTACTATGTGACAAGTACATCCGCGAACCCAACATCATCCTTGCTGTGTGTGCAGCCGATGTCGATCTTGCCAACTCGCCCGCGTTAAGGGCCAGTCGCAAAGTCGATCCGCTTGGTCTCCGCACAATTGGAGTGATCACCAAAATGGATCTCGTGCCTCCTGAACAAGGTGCTGCCATTCTCGCTGGAAACCGATATCCTCTTCACCTGGGATATGTCGGCGTTGTTGCCAAATCCTCAGGAAAGGGACAGAGGGACTCTACAGCCCTTGTTGCCCAGCGGGGAGAGAGCGACTATTTTGGTGCCTACAGGGGCGTCTTCGAAAGCTCGAATTCCCTGATGGTTGGCACAGACACTTTACGACGCCGTCTTATGGAAGTCCTTGAGTCCTCCATGGCCTCCTCACTTCACGGGATCACCAACGCAGTCCAGCTCGAGCTAGAAGAAGCTACATACCAATTCAAAGTACAATACAATGACCGTCGCATCACTGCCGAATCCTATGTAGCCGAGACGATGGACGCGCTTAAGCTACGTTTCAAAGACGCAACTCAACAGTTCAAGCGCCCCATCATTCGAGAGAGGCTCAAGGGTATGCTCGACGATAAAGTCATGGACGTCCTTGAGCAGCTTTATTGGCTCGACAGACGCGCATCGGAACTCGGCACACTCGGGGCGGACCCGAGGCTGAAGCCAGAGGACATCGAGCCTTACTGGAGGCACAAGTTCGACGCTGCTTCTTCCCTACTTACCAAGTCTGGTGTGGGTCGGGACTCGACGCTTCTCGTCGCGGACGGGCTGCGTTCTCTCATCGACTCGATCGCGTCGGGCGAACCTTTCACTTTCCACCCGCGCGCCTCTGAGCGACTTATCCAGTTCTCCCATATGATCCTTAGGGATCGTATCGGCCTCACGTCGGACCAGGTGGAGAACTGTATCAAGCCTTACAAGTATGAGGTTGAGGTGGAACCTCGGGAATGGGAAATTGGACGACTGAGGGCGACTGAACTTTTTGAGAAGGAGGTGGCGATGTGCGAGACGAAGCTCAAGGAGATTCGGAATAAAGTTGGTGGAAGCAGAAGGCTGGGTGGTTTGGTTCAGTATGTAAAGTCGTTGGAGGAGAAAGAGAAGGAGAGGAAGGTGAAGCTGCAAGATAATCCTCAAGCCCTCGTTCACGAAGTCGAAGAGCCGGACCAAACACCAGAGTCGTATCGCTACCCTCCAGCACAAATAATTGACGGTAACTAGAGTTCCTGGCTACTTGGTATATTGAGCTGACCAGGCTTCTCATTCAGCCCGTCATGCAATGCTCTACACGGATCGGCTGAGTATTCTCAAGCTAAGGCTTCTCGCACTCAAGTCTAAACGCTGTCGTGCGGGCCCAGAGAGCGCCGTTTTCTGCCCTGAAATATTCCTCAACGTTGTTGCCGACAAGCTGGCACAAACATCCACCATGTTCATCAACATCGAGCTTCTCGAACAATTTTTCTATCAGGTATGTATGCCCTGCATCAGTGTCTATCACATCACTAATCATACGTTTCTAGTTCCCTCGTGAAATTGATAGTCGCTTATTGTACGACCTGGATCGTCGCGAGATCGTTCAATTCGCACGAGAAAATCCTGTGATTAGGAGACATCTTGATCTGCAGGAACGCAAGGATAAACTCGAAGAGGTGAACTGATTTCTCCAGATTCTCTCAATGTCTTCTCACACTCTGTCACCTGTTAGGTTATGAAGCAGCTGAACAGTTTGTCCACACTTCGTTCGGATCCTCAGCCTGCCCCCCGCCGACAACGTGGGCTGTTCGGCAATATTTTCTAGTTGGTCTTTCTCCCCATTCCGTTCTCTTCACCTCCATATCAGACAGACTGTAATAGGTTGTTTCTCATCTCCGCTATAAATTACATCCTCCACTACATTGGTGTACTGTACACGCATTGACGACGCATTCCCATGTCCTCATTAAATGGGATATATAGGACATGAATATATATCCAACCTCCTCTTGAATAGTACACTCTGGATCAAAGTTTTGCTTTGGAGCTCTGTAAACCAAGGACAAGTCAACCTCGATCCATGGTGGTGAGCAGATAGTAACACACCTTAAGGACAGTGTCGAGTTTGGTTGCAAGCATCATATTACCCTTCGTCTTTAGCTTGCCAGTCATGAACGCCTTTTGACCATTGAGCTATGATTCAGGTCTCAGCCATGCTATCCTTGAAATACGTGCAAGATAGATTGCATACCTTGCCCGAAGCCAAATCCATCAATGTCTCGTCAGAGAGGATGATAGTGACATCAGCTTTGGGCTTCGCATTGCCTTTGTACACTGTGCCCTCCTTCTTCAAGTCGATCGTCCATGTCGCGGTCTCCTTGGCGTTGTTAGCCACCTGTAGCTCAAAGATGCCGTTTGTCTACGACAGTGACGACTCAGGATTGGAAGCTAGGTCTTGAAAGCGGTGAACGACATACCTTTTTGATCAAGGCCTTCTTCTCTGCTTCGGTATTTTTCGAGAACGCATCGTGGATACCAGAGATGAGTTCAGAGGCCTATGTATTCAGGCTCAGCAAGGCGCGGCGCTATCGCAGGGAAGAACGTACCTTGAATCCTGGAACTTTGATATCTGACATAATAGGAGAATAATTTGGTGATGAAGACGACTGAAGAGAAGGGACTGAGAAGGTCGTTTTAACTCAGGTCCTTAAATTGTGGGGAAACATGGATAATTGCCATATGATATTCGAAGGAGACATGTGACTCTGATGTGACGGATCAATAACGATCATTTTGATTATAAACTAGAAGATGCCTTGCACATGCCGCAGCGCTTACTGGCGTATAATTGTGCCGCTGCTACATAGCTCTTTCCTTCTTTTTCTGCTGATAAGATTCCAGAGTACATGTCATGATTCGTGAAATAGATACTCCTCATATAGTAAATCTAATTTTGGGCTGTGGATGCATCGATGTTTTTCGAATACTTACTTACTTGCTATCAGTTTTTGCAGGGCTACAAAAAGTATGCAGAGCCTTCAATCTAGACGCAAAGATCTCCAGCAGTAACGTGAAATCTAAATAGGGGCATGATGACGGTCAACCGATCATGATCACAGCTCAAGAGCATATATGTTCTCACGAAATGTCGCCCACCTTGTTTGTAATAAGTAATACTTACATCCGTCCCAGTTTCCGGGCCTATAAAATTTGAAGAGCATACCAGGATGCACTGTGACAAGAGGAACCAGCATCTTGGCCTGCCGTATCATGTACGGACGAGAATAACTTTGATATTCTGATATAGACGTTATCAACATGCATCGAGCTTCCGATAAGCAGACCATCGACACGACGTGCCTCAAAGACTCCTCTCGCATCCAACGTGTACAATATGATTTCCAGTTTATTGTACAATGGCACGTTCGACCACAAAAGGCAAGGGCCATAGACAAACAAATAACAAGTGGCCCCACCCTGCTGTCGATGCGGCGTTTGACCACGATCTATATTGCTCATTCGCCATGAAATTTATCGAGAACCCAGCCCTTTCGCGGCTGGCACAGACTCTCACTCATGAAGGCCCCGAATGCTCTGTCCATACTCGCATGGAAGCCTACAGCTGCAAGAACATCAAACGCGACAAGAAACTCTTCAAGACCCTCGAACACGCATACCAGGACGAAGTATCCCACTCCCCTCCTCTCCCACCGTGGCTCGCCCTCGACCGCGAGAGCGAAATGACGCCCTTTGGGCCCATCGACAAGCAGGCATCTCGCAAGACCCTCTACCTCCTTATCGCGACTCTGAACATCGCCTTCCCTGACTACGACTTCTCTGACGTGCGCCCTTCCCATTTTAACAAGGAAGAAAGTGGCGCCAGTGTCCTGAACGCGCTCAGTAACACCCTCGTCTCGCCACACCGCGCAGGCATGACTGCCCCTCGCACTTACTCCTCATATCCCCCTACATCATCAGACTTCTTCCCATCTTCAGTGCCAACCTCCTCTTCGCCCTACCAACAAGTCCTCTCCAGTCCTCTCGCGCCCCCACCAATAGTCAGCGGAACCCATCCCACACTCTTCCGCCTCATCGACGACGTCATCGGCCTCTCTGAATGCGAAGTTTATTCCTACAGCCCCGAGATCGAATCTGACCCACACGCGAACGATCTCTCCGACCACGAAGAGGACATAGCCTCCATCGCAGACGAAGACTCCTCTTCTGACGACGGAGCTTTTGAGTTCGACGATTACGACATTGACGAGGCACAACCCCGGAGCTACGGCGAAGTACACACAATACCGACGCCCGCTCCACGGAAAGAACCCGACTACCTTTCCGATGAGGATTCGCCCTCCTCCATGTACCCCCACACCCACATCCGCTTGAAGCGCCGTGGTGCCCTCCTCTGGTCGTCGCATTGGTTTTTCCTTAACCGGAAGCTGAAACGTATATTGTTTATCACGGTGTGGGCGCGCACCAAGGGTATGGCTCGATCATGGTCCGACGATGACTTGCATCCCGTGGTGAGCGCGAAGGAGATTGATAATTCCGAGAGATTCCTTGGGTGGGAAGGGGGCTTTGGTGCTGGAGCTCGCGCGATGGGGTTGAAGATGGCTGTTTGAGTTTTCCAGTAAGTTCCTTCGATTGCGTGTTGAATCCTTCTGTGCTCACCTTAACAGTTTTCACTATACTGTTTTTTGTCCTTCCTGCTCCGTGTATCGTGATTTTTATTCTTGATTCGAGCGTGCCTCGATTCTATGTTCATATCCCCGCCGTCAGCCTGTGTACAATATGGCATGGAGTGATTTCGTTACCTTTCTCCTCATCTCGATAACCATGTAGTTTACTCTTGTACTTCAATATCCTGTCTAATAGCACCTCAGATTCATAATTTACATTCAGCGAATGTCACTTACGCAACGAAGAGGTGATCATAGGTACAGTACGTCCTGAGAATTGTTATCTGAGTCAAGTTGAACGTTGGCGAATCGTCTCCACCAAAATCGCGAGTATAGTAGGGGAATACGTTTCATTAAAGCCGGTATCGATTGCTCAACGCAACCTCAATGTAGAGATTGTCTCTGGTTCGCGGGGAATAGAGAGAAGATTGTATGCGTTTTGCTGGCCTGGCGATATTTATAAATGCCCTTCTTCCCCTCGTGGTGGAAGCATCAGATATCAGCTCATCTATTGGCCCCGAAGCCGCATTCCGTCCGAGAAGAAGCACGGTAGGCCATGTGCAGGTGACAACGAAGATTCGGAATCGCAGGACGTCTGATAATGATGCTTCCGAATCCTCAGTCATGACCCTCGCATAGTCGACCTACGTGAACGACTATGCTCGAGCCTAGCCAACAAGACAAGAAGCGAGCAGTACGAAGAGAAGGATTGCAGGATGACCGAGTGGAGAGATGGATCATGGCGGTTGGAACAGACAACAGCTCCAAAATTTTGTTGCCAACCATCGATAATCTTGCCCAACTTTTTTTGGCGCCCACGATCGGAATCGGATCAATGCTATTGTAGAGAACGATCACGTGATCGCAGCCTGCATCGCGATGGTAGCTTGAGCTTGTACCACTACGGGCAAACTATGAGATCTGGATAGCTTTATTTACTGCTCGAGAACTGAAGCGAAGTCAGGCCTGATGTCCTTTGCTTTAAACCCGCCCCTATCATGCGTCCCACCAGATCCCTGGGCCTCAGACTTTCAGAATATCAGCCGCTCCACTGTACCCGATGGCAAAGGTACCGGGAATCCATCCAGTCCAGAATCAATCACAAGCTGCGCGCTAGGTCCTGCGCGCACTGCCGTAATCAGTTGATTATAATTATAGCTGCCGTCGGCAGCAGTGCTATGAAAAGTGCCTAAAAGCGTGAGTTTCAGCGATCGCTCGGAGGTACAATGCATCACGAAGAAAGAAAGATCGTTACGTCGGCGTCTGGTGATGTCTGCATTTTCTCTGGAAAGTTTATCAGGCTTAGGATGTGGCATCGAGGGTGATAGCCAGCGGCTCAAACAGGAACCTGCAGGTGAATCGTTCGACGGAGAAGAAAACTACATCTGTCTTTCGTGTGCTGATCTCCTTTTTTAAACCGTCATCTCCTCAAGCAGAGGTCCTCCCAAATTCGACTACTTCCTATGGCAAAAGCGACTCATACTAAACTTCTTTATCCCCTCCCAGGGTCGCCCCGGTGTACCAGATCCTAATCTCTTCTCTTGGTACAACTTTGATTTAACGCATCTTATCACCTTCAAGCAATCGATAGTACCTTGTTCGTCAATTTTTACTTATAGGACTCTGCTAGAAGTAATACAAAGATCAGTATCGACTCAATTCACCTTCGCCTCTATCGTCCTGGAAGTAAAATTGAGTGGATACATTTGCCATTACGGAGATTCCTGCGTGATACTTAAAAGCTGTGGTAAGTTCCGATCGCTACTAGCAAATATTATTCGCCACTATCTAAATTGTCCCCAGATTCGGCGCCATCTTCGTGTGATACGTTTGGCATAATCTCAGCCCAAGCGTCTTCCCTCATCATATTTCCGCTCATTATTCCGGTCTTGATGATAACTGGATGACCTGGCTCTTCGACGACGACGATAACTTCACTATCGTCATCTTCGGGCCAAACCAGATGTGACCCAGTTATTCCTTGCATTTTGTCTGGCCAGACACAGATCATCCTCTTGTCGCCATTGTCGCTGTGATCTGTGCCAATAATCCTCCGGAAAAGAGTGCATAAGAAACCCTGGGGACGGATAGGCAAGAAATGGAACATGAAAACATATTGGGAATGGAAGTAAGGTTTTCCGTGCTGCAGTACCACTGGGTGTGCGAGAATACGTTCGAGGCCTGTGCGTTTCGCCTTGACTGGGAGAGTATACGATTTGGGCCAAAGGCTATTGGAAAACACGTCCCAAATCAAGTATCTTCCGCAGGAGGAAAACATTGGATGTGGGGGTGACCACCGACCTTGACAAAACGTGTGAGTAGATTAACCATATTACAACAAGGAAGGGAGTATACGCAGTGTACTGTCCTGGATGGGTTCGCTTGAAACGAATTCACCGTTATCCATTAACTCGAACAAGAAAGTACGTAAGCCTAGATATGTTGGATACCTTTCATCTTCCGCAGCACCCTGGACCACTGAAATTGATATGAGAAATTGAGAAGGGTCAACTTGATTCAAGTCGAGCTGAATATTCCAAGTTGATAAGGTCCCGAGATCTACCGCGCTGGTAACTTGAGTGGTGAGTTGTGAAGAAATTGTGTCTTCACGAATGTCAATAACAGTCAGCATGACATTGCAACCATCACTATTGTGCAGAACGACAGCCCGTTCGTCACCCGCACTGAATGCAATGGATATGATATCCTGTTTCTTGACAGGCAGGATGATTGGAGTATTTCCATCTTGTTTGACAATTGAATCGGGACCAAACGCGTGAAAAAGGCGTCCATCTGCGAAAAGGTAGTTACCAGTTGGACTCCGCGACTTGATAGCATCGTATGTGACACCTAGGGTACAGTTTGCCCTTGCAATCATATGCGGCCGCTGTAATTGGAATGACCAATTCTCGAAGGAGGCAGAAGTAACTCCATCTCTGAGTTGACAGATAAGCTAAGTTTCAGAAGATAGATGCCAACATACGGTGCCATGGACAATGTTTTTAAGCTGATGTCTTTATTCTTTGGATCAATTTGAACGATGCTCGATGAATTGGTAGGGTTTTGTGCTAGCAATTCACGCTCATCGTCTGCCGACCACGTTGAATTTACAGATCGTCGAGTGACTGTACCATCATCTGACAAGATCAGGACCTCTGGATCAATAGCCTTGAGATGTGGCCCTGGAACTACGCAGAATCTATAACGGCGATTCCAAGCCTTGTAGAGATGTCGTTTCATCGGAGCGGGGCTGACATTGTGCCCAACCTTGTCCTTGAAAAGGGTCCATACTCCTATCCTCTTCCACGGTTGCCTGGTAACGTTATTAAGACCAAAATGGTTGAAACAAAGACCAATGTTGGCCACAAGAGTTTCCTCATCAACGGTTGCCTGGTAACGTTATTAAGACCAAAATGGTTGAAACAAAGACCAATGTTGGCCACAAGAGTTTCCTCATCAATCAAAAATTGCCAAGCATTCATCCCTCCAGAAAGATGGACTGGATATGGCATATCAAGCTCGACGATGCTTTCATCCTCCATAATAAAACACAGAAGCTGACAAGATGCAGAGCACCAATGATGGGGACACTCTGTGACATCAGAATTTGGCGATGGATATTTGTAGACAACGATCTTTTGCCCCGAATAGCTGAAGGCAAGAGGAAGGAGACGCTTAGTGTTAGGGAATCCGGCTTTGCAGAGACTCGCGCCACTTCGGGTGTCGAAAAACTCGATCTCATTGTTTTCGTCATCAATTACGTTGATTCGCGCAACTCGTTTGCCATTACCGCTGAAGCAGACCATGTTTAGCTCTGGAATGGGTTGATATATAGTTGAAGGTACATCAAGCCATTCTCTCTTGTTGACGTCCCAGATGCCTCGAGGGGTAACCAACATATCATCATCAATAAAAGAAACCATATTTGCTCCATCACCAGTTATAGGTGGCCCGTTGGTTTGCGAAGTACATGCTCCGAGTCCCGACCATGAAGTGTCATAACTTTCAAAAAGAATTAGAATTGGCTGCGATTGGGAACACACACTTGGGGATATGCCAGAGGAGGGTAGTCTCCAACAGACCAAGAAAACGGGACGCAAGGTCATCTTCGCCGTATATAAGTCTTTCAGGAGGGGATCTTTAGTATCAAACATGGCCGCTACCAACCCACCGCTGCGGCTGATGGCAGCTGCACAACATTCAGGAAAAAGTGGCACGCCAAGATATGCTGGAACAAGCCCTGGTCTCATTGACACCCCTATCTTCATAAATCGTCCCCTCAGGCACATACGAGAACTTTCAACGGAGAGCAAGATATCTGTCTTGGGGTCGTAATGAATCCATGCAGGAGACGTAGGCTCCAATGTTGAAATCTGGGACTTTTCGGCAGTAGTGCCAGAAGCTTCATGCACAACTTGATATGTTGGAAGTCGAGACCCTGTCTCGAACAACTGACTCGGATTGATATCAGTCATGCCCTGACAGCGATGGCAGAATGGGCCTCTGAAGCTATTAATGTCCTCACTATGTACCGCAAGGCGTTGACGGAATGGCCGGAGTTGATTTGGAAATGTTTGCCAATGAGAAGCCAGCCTTGCGATACAGTGTCGATGGTGACTTCAATGCTCAGGAGATGGATGGCGTATACTAACCAGGCGATCACGACATGACCGGAAATAAAGGAGGTCACGGTGTTGTTAAAGAAGCTGAGAGCGGCCGAGGTTGGTGGTTTTGAACAAAGGCCATGAAGGACAAGATCCGTCCAGGACATCGCGGCAAAAGTGAAGAATGGATATCTATCCATGAATTTGGCTACTTCAGAGGGCGGCTGTGGAGTGAATGTTGCAGAGGGTATGAGGTATTCATCAGAACGAAGAGCCTCCCCAAGAAGATACCTGAGTCACAATGATCCTAGTGTTACTTTAGCATCCCGGATGTCTTCGACAAATGTCTTTATGGCTTCTGAGCTATAATCTTGAGTTGAATAATTCTGGAAGAACTGGGTTGCTGACAAATGAACAAGCATAAATGTGTCTCCCTTGCCTGGTCCGGCGTACGTGACAAGATTCCCACAAGCGTCGACAATATCTTGACGCGACCAGAGTAAGTCCGATGACTGGTCGAACCATACGTCTCTTGTTAAGGCATCACTATCATCATCAATTCGTGGTCGCATCAATCTCAGTCCCTCTTGCAATTCAGAAAACCGCAGCGGTCTTGGGCTGTGAACAATCCATCGAAGGACTGACAGGCTAAAGTCTACGCCAGTGTCCTTTTCAACGATCGCCTCGCAAATTCGGCCATACATGGCATCAAGACCCTTTGGGAGGTGATCCAGAAGTTTACGAAGGACCTGTGTGTCTCTTCGTCGCTTGACTTCCTCACACATGAAGTAAACCCACAAAAACATCCCTTGGTGGTTATCCGCCTTCCCGATTTCATCTGAGAGGCGGTCTCGCAGGCGCTCATGGTCGCTCAAAGTGGGATTCTACAGAGTGTGTAGCGAACGAAGGTTTTGATGTCTTGCTGGACGTCCTCCACAGTAATTTCAAGGTTAACAAGTAGAATGGGAGACGTGTAGAGTGTTTGGCGAACAATGTCCCAAGCCGACTTGCGACCTGTCATGAGAACTTTTATTTCGTCCCGGTGTTGATGTGCCAAATTCAGGAGGTCCGAAACGAGCATCGATGGTGACTGGCATTCATCCATCGCATCCATGACTATCGTGATCATACACGGATTCTCTGACTTCATGTGAGTAAAGGCTGAAATAGATAGAAAGAAGATGCTCCGGAAATCTGTATATCCAGCATGACGAGGGCGTTCAAACGATAAGGTCTCCAAGGCAGACTCTAACTCTGACAACAGTGAGCTGTTGATACGACGAAATCGGTTCAATAGTTGGTCAATGAAGGAGCGAAGGGCTGATACTGGGGTACACTTGTCGGTATCTGTGGCCTTGAAGTAGTGATAAAGTAATAATTGATTCGGAGTCGCCCGGGATCGTGCGTCACTGATGCACCAAGAGCTCAAAATGGTCTTCCCAGCGCCAGGGATACCGTGAATAAAGAGAAACGGACGGGAAGTGGATGTTGTCCAATCGATATACGACTGTTTCCTCTGCATCCATTGGCACGTTCCTTGGTACCGAAGCTCATCAGCTGCGCGAAGATCTTGTTCATAATCGGAGGCATTAAGCCACTCTTTGAGTTCTTTTTGGCGAGCCGAATGATGAAAATAATTGCTTTGCTTGAAAAAGGAAGCCGAGTCAGCGTTATGCTGTGCATCAGAGACCTGGTGCAGTCTAGTTTTCTCCTCTGCAATTGCGTCCCTCAGCGATTGAAACTTCTGGTCGATAGAACTCGATAGCACAAAGGTCTTGAAACGAGCCCTGAATCCTACGTGCAGAAGACAAATCGAATCCGCTGCCTATACAAATGTGGAACATGCGTACCGCCTAGCCTCGAGCGATAGTACTTGACAGCCTCAACCCAGAAACCAAGAATTGCGACATACAAGGCTTCGATAACGGATTGAACAAGGGGCGAGGTAGTAAATGTATTTTCTTGTAGAGCAATATATCCGATTTCCTCAGCCATCCTCTGAAAGAAATTCAAGACGTCATCGAACACCTTGACATTATTCTTCGCCATCTACACTCCCAGCATGTCATTGGAAACTCGAATCAGACGAGGAAGCGTGATATTTGTACCTGAAGTATGAACAAGACGCTACTCCATATCAATTGACCCGCCTGAGGACTCATGTTGCATGCGCCCTCCATTAGATTTTCAAATGGCGCCAGTAGAAGAGCTTTCTCGCCGAAAGTACGAAGGGCCGAAGACGACTTACGATTTTGACTCAGGGTATCACCAAACTGTTTTGCCTGGGCCACGAGATCAGAGAGACTTGTTGATGCTTGGATACAAGCAAATTCCCTGGCAGTGAGGTGTTGAGTATAGACTTGCAGGGCGCGTTTGAAGGCGTTTGGCTCAGTACTCGCCATGCTGGTGGAGGCTGAGGATGGAGACTGCTCCAAGAGGGTCTAAAACGGGTTTGTTCTACCGGGATGTCAGGACCGGAGTCGTTAATCCGTCCTTCTCGCGTTTGAAACTACTTGGAGATCGCGTCCTCCAGGACTAATTCTTTTTTCCCCCAGTCTGTCAAATCAGTTACAAATGCCATCAATTGAAGGAAGGTATTGCAGGACAAAAAGGGGACCATCCGTTCGCCCAAGATACAGGGGTGGCTGTGGTTCGACGGCGAAGAGAAGCTGATATCCTGATCTCACCCGCTTACAGCGATGATAAGGTCATTCTTCCTCCATGCGACCGGTGTCGGGAGTGTTGGATGACGCAGAGGCAGCAAAGTCTAAGGGCCAACGGAGTGAGAAGACTGGAGACCATCGAGGATATCAATTTCTTGTTGGTACCCGGCGCGACGGTGATGACCATTCAGCGCTCTTGATTAATGGCGACTGGTAAGAGTATTGACCATCTCAAGGGACTCGATAGCTCAAAGAGGTGTGCTTAGAGTGCTCCTCCAAGATTATGATCGCACTTCGTTATAATAAATAATATTGAAAATAATAAATAATATCAAATCGTCAGAAAATTGAGTGTCGAAGACGCGATCGAGCCATTGGATATTGAATATTGAATGTCAAACACTCTGACGTCTGTCATAAAATACATAAAATAGTGCATGACGAGTCTACATTGGATTTTATTGAATGTCCACTATATCCTTCTGAATACTCAACGAGATCGGTCCGTATAGCATCGACTCAGTCGTGATGAATACTTACAATAGATAAACAACGCAAATTCAACACATCCTCTCAGAATTGATGGACTGTACTGTCCTACCCATTGTTTTTAGTACTACATCATTAAGGTGGGCGCAATCAACATCTTCATATAATACAATGTTCATGTCTGCGACTGTTTCGTTGACTCTATGAGGTCCAGACCTATTGGTCGAGTATCCACCAGCGCTCTAAATCCAGGTAATATAAAACATACTGGTATCACGAACTACATGCCAAACGGTAATGCATATAAAATTCTCAACCCAGATTCATCTCGTCCCCGTCCGGTCCCACATCCGACGGAACATCACGCGGGGCTTTATCCTTCCCTTTATGTTCAGGTTCCTTCAATCGACGGTATTTCTCTTTGAGAATCCTCATCGTCTTGCTGATTTCTGCACTGTCTGAAACCGCAGGAACCCTAATGATATTCGCTTCGAGTGCCATATTCAGGAGTTCAAGGACATGTGGGTTGATAGGGTCAATGCTCAAAGCCTAATAAAGGCAAGGAACGTCAACTACAAAGTTAAAAGGGTTATGTGATGAGAGACATACCTCATGGTATTTGATGATAGCTTTGTCTAGCTCTCCCAGTAAATGATGCACGAGACCGAGGAAGCCCAGCGCCATAGAGTGTCGTGAATCTAGCTCGAGTACTTTTTGGTATGTCTCCTTGGCCTCTTTCAAACGCCTTGATGGTCCTCGTCAGTCGATTCAAATAAATATTTCAGATCAAAGTCGCACCTCAATTTCCGGTAGCAGGTGCCGAGATTCAGGTAGGTTGTTGCCCATGCTTTTTGCGAACTCTGCGTTACCTGTGCCAGGTCCAGGGCCTTCAAAAAGAGGTCAGCAGCTCGCTGGAACCTTTCGAAAGTAATGGCTCCGTCAGAAGTCGTAAACTGGTCAGGAAGAAAGACACTTACTCGCCATGGTTATACGCCATCACACCCATTTCGTTTACGAGCAAAGGGTCACCATCACACATGGAGTTGGCGGCATTCAAAGCCTCATCAGCCAAAACGTGGTTAGAAAGCATGATGTTCTCCATTCCAACAAACATTAACGGAAGATGCGATCTGTCAATTCATCAGTGTGTACCGACGGATCCTTTTTTATAAGCTACATACCCAGTGAACATCCGGGCGCAGGTGGAATAGGCAGTGACCGCGTGGTCATGTTCTCCCTCCAGGGCGAAAGTGTGTGCAAAGGCGATCCATGCAGGACCAAATCGGGGGTCCATAAGCGATGTTTTACTATTACAACGGAGTCAGTAAGGACAAATGAGAATCTATAAAGGAAGTATCCTAACCTGAAATATTGACGAGCCTGTGTCCATTTCCCACCACTGAGGTACCACACTCCAACTGCATACCAACTCATAGGGTTTTCCGGTTCCCGGTCAACCATCTCGTGAGCAAGGATGAACAACTTTGAGTGTAGATGTGAAAGATGGAACATGCATGCTATGTGCAATGGCATCGTTGCATTGTGTATTGAAACCAATCCCAGAATCCTGGTGATAACAGTCAGACTCCATATGTACAACAATAAGCAGTTACGACACACCGAGAAGTGATCACAAAGCAGTCCGCCCATCTGAAATTCGCATACAGAGCGTCGGCAAAGCTGTATAACACGTCGGGATTATCGCCCAAGCCATATTCTTCCACCAAGCGCTGCCGTGTCAAGGCATGTTCAGCGGCGTGCTTGTATTTCCGCAATCGACAAGTATAGATCAGCTGTACGAACTCTGCATCCTGCGGAGTCTGCTGTTTGTAAGCTAAGCCTTGAACAAACTCCCACTCTAGATGCATATGTTGAGCCTTCGATGGATAAGCGAGTCTCGAGTTGAAAACGCACCTTCATCAGGGGTCATCATTTCACCAGTAACCAGTTGTTCAAATGCGTCATAGCATTTAACATCAAGTGCCAACGCCTCCATAAAACACTCCTTTGCTTGGTCACCTCGATTGAGTTTGAGCATTAGAATACCGCGTAGATGACACATCGAGGCTTCAACCTTGACTCTTTCTCAGTCTACCACAACTCATGGTCATTCAAACAAAGTAATAATACCTTGATTCCTCCATCGACGTTCGGTATAGATGGTCCACTTCTACCTACAAATTGTGTAAGCTTCGCACAAGATACCATGCAGCAGAAACAGACCAGAGTCTCGGAAAGGATTTGCTTCCCCAAGCATTTCGGTGGCTTCGGCCCAATTACCTTGCCGAACCTAAAAATGCTCGGAATATATAGTCTTTGAAAACGTTACCACACTCACTTGACACTGAGCAGCCAGATATCGGCACGCTACACTCATATCCACCAATCTCGAAACTCGCTCCTGCATTTCCTCTGGGACTTCCACCATAGCTCCCGGACCCATAGGAAGTCGAGGTAACGAAGTTGATGAAAGTGGAGGATCCTGTTCACGTCCCTTTCCCTTCACAGACGGAAACAACTGTCCATTAGCGGGCGGTGGGGATGAAGGGCGTTTCGGTGGTGCCGTAGGGAAAGGACGGGTTAGGAGACGCTCAGCTCGCGAGTACTGGTGAGTCATGAAGTATGTTTGGGCCAACCAAAAAGCATCATTAGGGTCATCTATGGAATGCAAGAATTTGGTTAGCAGCCGGAATCGAAGAATGTGACGCGACGTACTTGTCCAGCTGACGATTTTATCACCCCAAAACGCGGCAGTCTCGTATAAATGCTGCATAAGCGCGTCGTGTCGCCAGAGCCGCATTCGATCTACCATTCCCCACTCGTACTCATCCTCGTCATCAGCATCATCTTCCGTCTCCTGAAATATATCGGTGGTATCGTTCGCAAGAGGATGTTGCCTACCCATACTCTCCTTTGCTCTTCTATGTCGGCGTGGTGAAGACCTCGGTGATGCAGGAAGCACCGAACGATTCGGATCTAGAGGGTTTGAGACTCTGCTGGTGTTGCCATCAAGATATGAATCGACAAGATGTTGAGGTCCAAATGAGAAAGAAGAGCCAATTGAGCTACGATGTCGAGAAGTAGCTGGCGAGAGGTGCGGCATGCCTGGAACGGGATATTGTTGATTGGAGGGGGTAGATGGTGGCATCCCGGTAGTCAGGCGAGCTGCAATTGAGTGGCTGTGATATAACTTCGAGATGTTCAAAATGATAGTCAATTGCAGTAAACTCGAGCGAACTCATACGGACACACTTGAATAAAGAAGTCGTTCGTTACACCTTGACGACGACGACGGTTGAGATCTTGAGAGGGCGCACGCGTTTGTGTACTCCTGTTTGCTTCAACCTCCCTTTGTCCCTGAGACGCGTCATGAACGCGTCAATATTTTCTAGTCACAATAAATAACATCTGGTATCGACATTGCAATGCAAAAACGCACAAAAATACTATACAGGAAAAACAAGATAAAGAATGACCCGTATTTGGTACGCCAGCAACTAAAGCAAACTCTAAAAAGCATCGTGTCGATGAGGTGTGCCAGCACCAGAAATTTCATTTCTCATACCCCTCGTGAGGACCAAAAGAAGGTTCTCAATACGGGCTTGCCGTTCCTATTCAATCACGACTCAGAATTTCCATTCAAGCAATGGGGCAAGGTACGCACCTGCAGATCCTTCATTTCCTCTTTAAGTTTCTGCACCGGCAACGATTGTATATCCTCCATCATATTCTCAATCCGCCTCATCGTAGCGTCTGCTCTCACAGCAGCAATCTGTGCATCGGCCGACGGCATCCGCGAATTGAATAACCTCGCAAGCGGGCTCATATTGTTATTCTCGCTCGCAGAGGTCGAGGCTCCCATTTCTCCCATCTCCGTTGGTAGACTCAGATTAGGCTTGCTCCTTGGCGATTCGTGAACAGAACTCGCACCAGAGGGAAGATGCCTACGGCGAACTGGTGGGGTACTTGGTACCACTAGATTGAAGGTTTCCCGGGAATGGAAGGACCGAAGCATCGGGTAATCATCTTCTGCATCCTCAAAAAGATCCAGCTCGCCGCTTATCTCGACGTCGAAGATGGCATCATAGATATCGTTGGACGAGGACCCTACGAGTGCCTCAACGAGAGGCATGTGCTTGATATGGCGGGGAAGACTATTGAAAAACGATTGCGCAGCTTCCTTGCGTGTTTCGGCAAACTTCATCCCTACAGCAAAGTACCGTTCGTAGATACCTATCGAGATGAGGATGGGGAGGCTCGTCAATTTGATGAGGAAGACGTTGAAACTGTGCAATGCGCGGGGTGATAATATATATGTGGCAGGTTTGAGAAGCAAAAATGCAAGGACGTTGAACGGTGGTTGATATGAGAAGAGAGCGTCCGACTTGACGCTGTAATGGGCCTCAGAATAGTCACATATTATACATTAGAAACCGTACTTACCCTTCCATAGTTGCAATGGCAAATTGGCAAAGGTACTGGAAAGAGTTTGAGCAGTAATTGAAGGAGTTGCTCAATCAACCAACCTCTTGGGTAGCATTCTGTGCACCGGACGTGTAAGCACTTGACACACAGATACAAATCCAAACAACCCACCTCTTGGATTTCTGCGACCGTGTTCGACAGCAAGGAAATCAAAACTATCAAGTGATAAACGAGGGCTGAGAAGAAAGCTCCCCAAGGACACGACAAAGCATCACTCACTCGTTAGCAAGAGCGTATTCGACAACGCCGCAAAAACCACCATCAGAATCGGGCCAAAGACAGGATGAAAGCTCGACGCGTCATGGAAGCTAAGTGATGTATTGCCAAACCAGATCTGAGTCATCAACCAGGCGATGGATTGCATCGAGCGAGGCTCCGGCTCGCCCTGCGCTATGTATCGCCCACCATCAGTGAACCTCGAATATGAAGTAGGAAGAATGGTTACACAGCGTCCATAAAGCGAACAACAGGCCTGAGAAACATATTGCTGCGATTCCGATGAAGAAGATGAATTGTGAAACCATTCCACGTAGGGACCTGCGCTAATCATGAGCTTGATTCTAAACATGATGAAGGGCGCATATAATTGACAAGATTACGACATTGTTCGAAATCGCAAAGAAGGCCATTCTACATAGGGGTTCGTCAGAACAGGGGTAATGGGTGGGGTACAGACATATCTGTTACCTTGGGAACAGTATGCAAGCACCGCAAGACAAGACATCAAATGCCAGATCTGAGGCAGCTACTGTTGAAAGGGTGTTAGAAGGAACTCCAAGTAACAACAGGCATCGCCAATCTTACTGTCGCCATGTTTAATTCCCTGAATCCTGAGCACTATGTATGCAAGGAAGATCGCGATGAAAGAGAAGTCAAAGACGTTCCACAACTGATCGTTCATGAACTAACTCCTCCAAGTAGAAAAGGAAAACAAATTCACATTAGCGATATAAACTAGTATGAACTTGTATGTCAGTTCGTGACCCTCCAGGCTGGCGCGAATACTCACTAATCCACCCGTTTTCCGTGGCGGCGGTATACTCCCCCAAGGTAAAAGCTGTAGCCAAAATAATGAAGAATACCTCCCAGAAAGTTATCTTCGACGAATCTCGGGCTGACAAGACATCAATTCTCGTAAGCGAGCACTTTGCAAGACCACGAGTAAAAACGTACTCAGGACGCAAAGTACAAAAGTGATAAGCAGGAGCGCAAAATTCAGAAACTCGAGCATGGCCCCGTAAAATGGCACTCGTAACCTTGTGCAGTCTTTGAGAAAGATGCCAGAGTATATATACATGACTGTCGCACCGATAGTGATCCAGGAAAGGCGACTTTCGAGCGTCATACAGTTCAATGCCACGGGGCTTGTAATTGTCTGCCAGTATCGACCGATGTGCAAACATCGTGAAGACAATCCTCCCATAATAGACGTCATTGACAACTTTTTGAGTTACGGGCGATGCGAGAAAGGCTTTTGCGTTCGTTGAAATGGCCATCTACAATATTCCTCCCACTTTAATTGTGATATGACGTCAGATAGAGGATACCCATACCTCGAGAGCACTCTGGGCAGATTCCAATTCACATTCATCCCCACCTACAGCCAAGCTAACGTGGTCCACTATTTCTGAAGTCGCCCCCGCGAGGGGGTTCCAGCGCGTCGTCAATACGGCAACGAGTTGGATATGATTGGATGCGAAGCGGCTAAGGAGTTTCATGGCAAGAATCTCACATAGGGTCGCTCGCGAGAACATGACACCCGCGTTGGCAAGGTCGTTCTCGCACTCTGAAAGGAAGTACGACCGTACGACGAGGCATGCGTATACAACTGCCATATTCTTGAGCCGCGCATACTTTTGCACGATCGGGCGGACAATGCTGAAATTGATGTCTGACGCTGTAAGCTGTCTATACAAGGTCGAATGAGATGGCCGTCCAGGCTGGTGAATATGTACCTACTCCCAGCTCAGAGTGCTGTCTGGTAGATGACGTTAGTCACGAGCAGATGAAAAGAAGGAAAAGAAGTATGCTTGCCGATTGTGGTCTAGGAAAGGAAAGCCTTGTCAGAAGAGAAGAAAAAGCAGGATGAAGTGACGCACGGTGACATCCTTCTTTAGAGAAGGTATCAAAGGAAAGACTTTGACTGAGCCAAGGGCCTCTGGAGTAGGTGCCAGCAAACTCTGGTGCTCGTGGTCAACGTGATCCATGGGATGGGACTTGTTCTAGGTTGGTAGTGTGGATTCAACATTCGACAATTGATTGGATTGAGTACGTTGCTGTCACTAGAGTCATCACCGTGCCCGACTCGAATTTATTTCAACTTAATTTTGCTCACCCACGAAATTGGACGCCTCCCAAAGTGAACGATTTTGTGAACAAACAAGTGAACAAAATAATTGAGCACCCCTTTGAGCTCTCTTTTGTCTTTTGCGGCGGCCTCATGTTCACCCGCTTTCAAGTATCTATTGTCTCGTACCGCGGCGTGATCCTTCTGATCCAGGGGCGATGCCAAACCGGGATCAAAGACGCGTTTCTCATCACTGGCCACACAAAGTCTTTCCATCAATTTGAATATACCGCTCGCCTTGTATTCTGCTCTCTCTAATACCTCTCGCTTCCTTTCTTTTGAATTTTGAAGATGGGGGCCCTCTGCTGTTGTATCAATGAACCTGTGGACTTCGACGCAGAGGTTACTCTCTTCCATTTCGACCTTCATCGCGCTGTTGGCAAGGGAGCGTTTGGCAAGGTGCGCTATACCACATTTTCGAGGTCATTATAACTCACGAGACCAGGTGCGGGTCGTCGAGCATAAGCGTACCAAAAAGCTATATGCTCTCAAGTACATTGATAAGTCTCGATGTGTACGGCAGAAAGCTGTAGCCAATATCATACAGGAGCGGAGGCTTTTGGAAGAAGTGTGTGCTATCTTATCTTGTTCCCTGAGGTTTAAGTAATTTCCTTGCTTTAGATTGACCACCCCTTTGTCTGTAACCTGCGTTACGCTTTCCAAGACGATGCCAACTGTTTCTTTGTGCTAGACCTGATGCTGGGTGGAGATCTACGGTGTATGCCAATTCTGGCTGTGTGTCTTCGCGCTGTCTGACTTTGAACCTTCCATAGTCCATCTAGAACGCTTAGGGCACATACCTGAGGAAGTTGTAAAATTCTGGGTGGCAGAACTCTCGTGTGGACTAGAATATCTTCACCGTCAACGGATAATTCACCGGTATGTCTTCTACTCACGGTGTCTTGAGCCTGACTGACACCTCGTAGCGATATCAAACCAGATAATATTCTCTTGGATGCCATGGGTCACGCCCACCTCACAGACTTCAACGTTGCTATCCACTACTCAGACCGGCGGCTACATACTAGTGTTGCTGGTAGTATGGCTTACATGGCCCCCCAGGTTGTTGGAAGAAAAGGCTATTCATGGCAAATCGACTGGTGGAGCTTGGGCATCACTGCCTACGAACTCATCTTCCACAGACGCCCCTTTGATGGCCGGAACGCAGAAAAAATGACCCATTCCATTCTCAAGGACCCACTCAGATTTCCCGAGAGTGTCTCATCACGTTGTAGTGAAGCCGGTAGATCAGCACTACAGGGGGTAATCTTGTCCACCTCTCCAATAAGAATGTTCTGAACGCTGAGACACAATTCAGTTCATTGAACGCGACCCCGAAAAACGTCTTGGGTGTCGGCCCGATGGCCAAGGCCTCAAAGACATCCGATCACATTCATGGTTTGAATCTATCGATTGGGAAAGATTGGAGAATCGAGAGAGCCAGCCTCCGTTCGTTCCAGATGTAAGTCAACGAATTCAGTTCTATCCAAAAGAACCCATCTCATTTCCTCTCCACATTCAGATGGACAAAGCGAACTTCGATGTGTCGTATGAGCTTGACGAATTTTTGATGGTCGAGAAGCCTCTGACACATTCAAAACGAAAAGCCAATGTTGACCTCGACAAGCTGAAGCCAGAACTTCGTCAACTCGAGGAACAGTACGCGTGCAATACATTACCATGGACACCGTTTCAATAAACGTTTCTCTTTGACAGGTTCACAGTTTATGACTTCACCAGTTCAAGACGAATGTCATATTATCCCCATAATCAGCCCGTCACCACCATCGGCAGAACGACAAATGAGATTGATCGAACAGCTGATTCGCCGAACGGGACTTTGATCCCCACCGCTACCGTCGTCGAAAGGTCGCGGGCAGGTACCCCGACAGCTACTTTTGGTATTGAGTCGCATCGATATGGCCCGCCTGTACACTCCGGACCCTCATCCTCATCACATGAACGTGTGGTATCATAGCCTTTACGCTACGCCCACTTGTGAGTGGTTGGTCATTCCATCATCAGTGTGTCCCTCACCACCGACATGCAGGCATTTTGTTGCGCTCTAGGTTACTTCTCTGCCATCTCAACTAACACGGTATCACTATATTACTCATTTGCATCTCTGTTGGGGTTAATCACATTGTTAAAGACATGCTGTAATTACATGATTTACGACATTATCACGACTTCTTTCCGCACTTACTGCACTCCTTCGTTCCTCCCCTTACATGATTTCTGCAAAGCTTTCCAGCAAAGCTTTCCATATGCATCACATATATATACAGCCCTCTGTTAACTACTTGGATATGCTGGCGCGGCGGAATTTCATATGGATCACAACTAGATGGGATGTATATATCAACTCATTGATTTCTATGTGATATTATCTGTATGAAAGAACTCTCAAGCCATGCTTGCACCAGCCCTTCATATGGTGCTTGTAAACGATATGACCAAATATTCTTGTTGCGTCGCTGGAGCCCCGAGCACACAGGAATGCTCTTGAACCGAATTTGACATCTTCTTCCTCGATTTCAACGTGCTGCGACTCGATCACCCTTCAGACATCGATCTCACCAAACTAGAATGTCAAGAACTGAACAACTAACCACTGAGCAGGCACTGGCAGGCTCTAGCTCCGACGCATCTCACATTGTTCGATTGGCAAAAATACCTACCATCGGAGAACGCTACAAGAAATCGACGCTTGAGTCACCTGCATCAGACAAAGTTCTTTATCGACCAGATCCTTCCCTGCTAGAGAGGATCTCTATTCAGTAAGCGTTGCCCTTCTCGACTCCGTCAATGGAGATCGCACATATTCAATTGATCAATATCGATCAGCCAAGGCGACATCACGCAGCTGGAAGTGGATTCGATTGTGAATGCTGCGAACAAAAGTCTCCTGGGTACGTTTTTCTGTCATATGCAGATCTTTCGGGAAAGCTCACTTCTTATGAAGGCGGTGGCGGGGGTGCGATCGTTCCCAACATTCGAAATTCATTCTGAGTTCTCATCAACTCATACAGTTGACGGCGCGATCCACCGCGGGGCTGGGCCCCATTTACTCGAGGAATGCAAGCATCCCGTGCCATCGGATTTCTCTGCCAAATGCTCATAACTTGTATGTAGGTCGTACGCTACACGGATGTATGACTGGCAACTCAAAGATCACTCGCGGATACCTCCTCCCCGCGTAGGTTTCGGATCTCAACACGCTAAGAATTGTTTCATCCAACTTGTACATTCTAGGCGGTATGTAATTCACACAGTTGGACCCATGTATTCACCAGACGCCGCGGAAGAAAAGGCGAGACAACTAGCATCATGCTACAGAACGAGCCTAGAGGTGGCTGTTGAAAACCAAGTCAGGCACGTCGTAGGTCTAATTTCAACTTGCAGCCATGCTTCTCAAAATTTACCCTGAACCCCAAGGCGTTCCCGTCTGTGTCGACTGGAATATACGGCTACCCAATCGTCGACGCTACTCGTGTCGCCTTGAACGAAGTCCGGCGTTTCGTCGAGTCAGAGCCAGGAAAATCGGTGCGTCCCACTTCCACGTGAAAAGGATTTTTTCAGCCTCACGGTATGCATGTCAGCTTGAACGAGTAGTATTTGTCGTGTGGAGCAACGAGGATCTAGACGTCTACGAGTAAGTGACTCCCGCTCGCCTCTATTCGCGATGGGTGGTTGAAAAATAAAGCAGGTCTCTTGTTCCAGAATATTTCCCACCAGTGCAAGAATCGGAGAAGAACGATGATGTGCAAGCGCCAGACTCGGAGACCAAGAAGCCTGATGCAGAGGGAGCCAGAACAGCCAAATAGCAAGGTGGCTGGTTACTTGACTTTGAAGCGGTTCTTAAGGTAATCTGAGCTTCCAGTCTACGAAAGGAACCGCATTCTGTATCGTAGTCATTCTTTTCGTGTAATCTTGCACCTGTGACCATGCTTCTAGTTCCGAACCTACGAAAGGGACCGCATTCTGTATCGTGGTCATTCTTTTAGTGTAGTTTTGCACCTGTGACCACATGTCAATCTGATGCATAATAGTCTCGAAATATGCCTCCACTTTGAAATGTGCGTGCTTCAGCTTTCGCGCATCAGCTCGGCTATCATTTCGGCTCGGGCGGGCCGCGCAAGACGTCGTCATCTTACCGTCTCGTGATCCCATCCCATGCTTCTTCTCCAGCCGGGTATCTTCCGCATAATTATTCTGGCGTGCGGCCCAGCTACACTGTTTCAACACAATGGACCCTCAAAAGGCGAGCCCTCGAGCTCGGAAATCCCTGAAACGTAAAACACCTACTCTAGGATGGGGTTGTTTTACAACACTTTCATCGCTGTCTTTTCCTCTATCGGTGATAGACTTCGCTTCCTACTTATTCTACAAGATGGCATTCTAACTTTTTACCCATCTAGGCGCATTCCTTTTCGGGTGAATACACTTTCCAATCTTCTGGCGTTGAGTTGATTGACACCTATCGCACCTTCAAGATATGACAGGAAAGTGTTCTCACCACTTTTATCATTCATGCCTACAATGCTAATGTCTTTCCAGTGGTATCATTGCGTCCGTGATTACCATGCAGCACTATACAGCGCACTTTACGGACGATCCAAGCCTTCAAGGAGCCGTCGTCTCGACCTTCAATGGTGAGTAAAGTTGTGTTCCACCAACGGATGCGGGCTCACTTTGAATACTTAGGTGGATGTTTCTTTGGCGCGATGGGAGCAGGATGGTATGGGAAATTACAGCTCCTATACTTTTGGCCTGACAACAGAACAAGTTAAACGACAGGCTTGGCCGTAAGCGCACTATTCAAGTGAGTGGCTACCCATCTTTTGCAGAGTCGTGCTCAGAAGCTGAATACACCTAAGGTTGGCTGTATCTTCGCGCTTTGGGGCGCTTCCATGCAAGCTGGTGCATCTAATGTGGCCACTCTTCTCGTTGGACGAATCATTGGTGGTATTTCCATCGGGTACATCTCATTTGAGCTCTTTTCAGTTGCTTGGCGCTAATTCCCTGCCCATAGAATATTATCGATGACCGTTCCGTTGTACAATGTAAGTATGCAGATGGATCTTCATTTTTCGCGATTGTTCAACCTCTTGATGTAGACCGAGATCGCTCCTCCCAAAAACCGAGGCTTCCTTGTAGGCCTCACCCAGCAAATGCTCGGTATTGGCTTCATCGTCGCCAACTGGGTATGTTTGATGACCTAGCCCATGACCTACCTTGTTCAATCTTCTCCTCTAGGTCGGCTATGGATGTCAATTTATTGATTCTGATGCGTCGTGGAGGCTTCCTCTTTCGTTGCAGGTTCGCACGAGTTGCATCGAACAAAACGAAACTTCTCATCATCGATCTCGTTCTTAGCTTGTCCCTGCATTTCTTCTCTTACTCGGTATCCAGTTCTTGCCTAATAGCCCTGTAAGTCCTACTTTCTAGGTTGCTATTGCTTCTCAAGTGTTGATATTGGGTTGACAGCGGTGGTTATTGGAAGTTGATAGAGATGAGGAAGCGAATGCAGCCGTCTACAAGCTACACGGCAAGGGCAATGAGCAAGCAGCTGAACTGGAGTATCAAGAGATGTATCATACAATCAAGGCTGAGGCCCGCATCAGGACTCGAAGCTTAAGATCGCTTGTATCCACTCCCGCAATGACGAAGAGACTTTTTGTTGCTGTTGGTGTACAAGTCTTCACCCAATTCACCGGTATCAATGGTATGAACATCCATTACTCCTCTCATTTTGCGGCTAAGTCAAGCATTTTGAAGTCATCAACTACTTTGGACCCAAGATGTATACTAGTCTCGGTATTGAAGGACATGAGGCTCTTCTCGTTCAAGGGTATAATGTTTGCAATTTTCGGGGATCGTCTTTCTGACTCGATAGGCAGCATTTACGGTGCAGTTGGACCCATCGCAAACCTTTTGTATGTCATGTTTTCCATGTATATCCAAGAGTCAAGACAGTCCGATGACCTTGCCTTGACAGCTTCATCATTCTCCTCCTGGATCGTGTTGGGCGCAAGAAGCCTCTTGTCTTTGGTGCTACATCCTTCGTTTGCACTTTCTCTATTTTGGCGGCAATCGTAGCTACAAACCCACTCGATTCTCCAAATGTCAACCACACTGCACAACGGTGGATCAAGTCAAGCTTTGATCAACTATGCCACTGATATTCCTTCACAGTGCCGGCATCGCCATGATATTCTTGACCAGTGTGATCTTCTCACTCAGCTTCGGACCCGTCAGCTGGGTATTGGCTTCCGAAGTAAGTTCTCGTGTCGTCGATCTCAGTTTTCCTGCTCATATATCCATAGGTGTTCCCCACTCACGCGCGTGCTCTTGGTACCATGGTTGCAACCTGCTCTAACTGGGTAAGAAAATACCTTATCTTCGAAGATTCTGTCCATTCATTATGCCGTTCAAAGGCTTTCAATACGATGATTGGACAGGTCGCTCCGATCGGCATGGACCGTGTTGGCTGGAAGTTCTACATGCTCTTTGTCGCCCTCAATCTCGTGGACATGATCATTATTGCAGTCTTCTTCCCGGAGACCAAAGGTAGATTTCAATGCTTCTTTTCTTGCTCTTGGTCCGCTGAATGCCTACGCAGGCAAAACCCTGGAGGATATGAACGAAGTATTTGGTGATCATATTACTATTGAATCTCAGGACAATCCTTCGGTTGAGAAAGTTGAGAAAGTTGAACACAACAGAAAGGAGTTTGCTTAAGGTTTTTATTTTACATGACTTAACCTGACAAGTACGAAACAATGAACCCGAATGAGGATATGACGACAAACGCTAATGTAGTGGGAGGAAGATGACATCTAATCTAATCTTTTCGATGATCTCTCGCGATCGACCGGACATCCGATTGTCCTCGTCCTACTAACATTGAACCGTGTTAACTTCGGAAGCGTTTCGTCAATTGACTTGGGGCCCAGGACGGTGGCAATCAGTGGGTGGAGAATGCCCAGTAGGGCTCTTTGCCAATGTGCGTCGTAGGTCTTGAGTCATTACCTGTTGAGGTATTTCTCTTGTTTCTCACTTCAAGGATTCAACTCAACATCACCACCAGCTACTTTATGAGGTCCAACTTTATGCGCTCTCCGAATCTCTTCCAATGGCTTCACGACGCATATACGCCGTCTTCCAGCTATCATCGGCTTCATTTCGTTCTCAATATCTGTTAGGCCGAGCCTTCGCGCGCGGGCCACAGGACATGGCCTCGATTTTCACGAAAATCCTCCGATATCCGATGTGCACGGAAGATGTAGTGGAACAATTACTTCCATTACTCGCTAGAGGAGGTTTCGACGTTAAAGCGTCGAGATTTGACATTCCAAAACGATTGTTTCGGTCACTGGCTCCGAAAACCGGATCCGTTAATTGGAAGGAACAGGAGCCACCATTACCATTCCTTCAGTATTTATTCGACTCTCCCGGGACTTCGAAGCCCAACGTCAATTCACACGGTGGGTATGCCTTGACAAAGGCAGTCTATGCGAGATTTATACCCCTCATTAAATTCTTACTCGGCCACGGTGCCGAACCACAATGCAAGAATTACCTCGCCATCTTTGTCGCCATACGACAGAGAGATTTAGCTCTGGTCAAACTATTGATAGAGCGAGATGACTCCCCCTATATGGATCGTTTAGTAACGGGCAAGCGGAAGAGGCGCAAGCTTGAGGATAGGGTGGTCGTCAACAGGGAGATGCTGAAAGCCGCCGTTAAGTGCGATGCGAGAGACATTGTCGATTATCTGACGAGGGAGAAGGGATGTATCCCCGATATGCAGACGTTGCATATGATGACGAAATAAGTATATGGAGATATTCCTGGTGTTTAAGATAGACCTGTATAGGCCTAGCGTGTCATTGTTCGCATTGTATCTCGTGGATATCTTGTGAATGAGTTGTTCCCACTCTGCAGCACCTCCACACTACATGGAAAGCCCATAGCGTACCCAAGGCATTTCCCACCTGCTGCTGGGTTCGGCTTCCAAAAAGCAGGCACTGGTCGATTTCTACGCGGGTTTCTCTTTCGTCTCCTTTTTGACGACGTTGACGTCTTCGAAGATATTGGCGCAAGTTCGATGGTTGGATAATTTGAACTCGCCACCCTCAGTCTTGAGGGTGAAATTGGCCCGTGATTGTAAGGATGCTGTTGAAGCTGGGACACAGGGACTGGTGGTCGCGTGGATCGTGAGGGCTGACTAGACTCGACGACCATCATAGCTGGCAGCGATGGCATTGGCGATGTCGTCCTTATGAGTTTCAATTTCTTCAAATCTCCGTAGCGCTAGAATATTGTTAGAGAAATCTGGGAGAGAAGACATGTCCTGGTCTTACTAGTGTAGATTTATGACTTTCCAAAAGAATACATGACCCGTCCACGGCCGTTGCTTTCGCACGTTCTGCGCGGATAGTTGCTTGTACTTCACTATCTTCTGTCTCCGGTTCACGAGTTCTAAAGAGCAATTTCGAAAACTAAAAAAAGGTACGTAAAAATCTCTGACTGACGTGGGAGGCGGAGGAGTTTTTGGTCGCAACAAGATAGGGCAAGGTGACTTAGAACTTGATATGAGTCGAAAAGCTAACATCAATGCAGAAGGCACAAGGTCAGATGTTTCCAAGCGCGTACCTATCCCCCCTCCTTCTTGAGTACTCTCTGATGAACTCAACTTCCTCCGTTTCTTACTCCTTCCTTCCTGCCGAAGGTCGGACGAAAAATCCCAAACTGCGAAAATCAGCTCCTTCAAATGATTAACCAGCAGTGGATTGATATCATCATTCTTTTGATCATCTATATCTTCATTTTCTGCGTATATATCACTGCGAGAAATAGTAACAGAGGATTCAGGAAGAAAATGTGGATTGATGAATCGTGGAGGCATTGAGAAGGCGTTATTGTGCTGTATTTATCAACAGCCTCCAGATCGCGTCAAGAAATTTCGAGTCCTGGATTTGTCCAAGTCGTCCTTGACTCAGTATACCTGGCTCGTCTCTTATACTCCAATTTTGTCATGTCGACAGACAAAAACCCAAAGTCTGCTCTCAAAAAGGACAAGAAGTCCAAACGAAAATCTACTGGCAACACACCCCTACCTCCTCCTGATACTGTGATCGAGTCCTATGCACCAGTGGAGGCAAAAGCTGACATTGTGCAACCGAAGAAACAGAAAAAGGAGAAATCCAAAGGAGAGGCTGTGAAGGAGGCAGAAAAAGCCGAGGAGCCCACACCTACAACCTCGTCTATGTCTGCACCGCTACCTGTTTCCACCGACAAGAAGACAAAAACCAAAGGCAAAGCTACGAACGAGGCTGAAAAGCCAGAGGACTCCGCACCCAACCCTCCAGCAGCTGTTTCCGCTGAGAAGCAGAAAAAGAAGAAAACAAAAAGTGAAGCTTCCGAGAACGTCGATGGCCCAACGAAGCCCGCGATCAACACACCTCTATCACCAGTTCCCAAATCCATATCCGCCACTTCCAAAGCGTCAGCCCCGTCAAAGATTCCGAAAACTTTCAACAAACCCTCTCAAAAGCCGAAAAAGGTTGAGCAGAAGGAACCTTCACCTTCCCCTTCTGCTTCATCTGTGCCCGAAGCTGAAAAGGCCGAAGAGGCAGCAGCTGATGACTCTGAGCAGGATGGAGATGAGGATATCCATTTGCATGGTTTCTCAACTGACGATGATGATTCATCTGACGAAGACGATAATATGGATTATGAAGCCCCCGCTCTTGACATCTCGAAATTACCTACGATTGCCAAGGACGACGCCACCGTAAAACGGAGGCTTGAAAAGGCAAAACGTCAACCTGTAGGTTGTTCTTTCAAGATCACGGAACTCTTTTTCATCATCCATCTTGCCCCTATCTGACAGACCGAGGACCGGGGTGTGGTCTACATTGGCCGTGTTCCCCATGGTTTTTATGAGGACCAAATGCGTGGCTACTTCTCCCAGTTTGGGAACGTTACTCGTGTACGCCTCTCTAGAAACAAGAAGGTCGGACACTTGTGATCCTATCGCCGTATCATCCTCTGACCTTTCTTGAACCAGACTGGGCGATCGAAACACTACGGATTCATAGAGTTTGATTCGTCGTCTGTTGCCCAGATCGTCGCAGAGACGATGGACAACTATCTTCTTACGGGTCACATCCTGCGGTGCAAGGTTATTTCCAAGGATGAAGTACCTCCGGAGCTGTGGATAGGCGCCAATCGAAAATGGAGGGTTGTCCCCCGACATCACCTCACGCGTGTCCAACATAACAAGGTATGTCAGCGATCACCACTCTTTGGACACACTCAACACATCCACCATCTTCCTCTAGACCCGTACTGAAGACGAACGAGCCCGAACTGCTAAACGCATTATCAAGCGTCAGAATGAGCGCAAGCGGAAACTAGCGGAGGCTGGTATCAATTACGACTTCTCGGCCGCGAGCTATGTGAGTCCTAGTGTATTTTTTTCTATAAATCATGAGATGAACAAAGCTACCCGGCCTCTAGAAAAAGTTGAAGGAAGTATGATGTGTGTGTGAAGTTGATGTGCACGTGGAGTATTGGTAGTGAAGAAAATATCCATTGACGTGTGCGTGGGATGTTCTGAGTACTTGGTAGGGTATTCTCCATGTGTAATTTCCAATGCTTTCTATGCCAGACTCAATCGTACCTTGGCTGTGCACTGCCAGCAAATCGGCGTTTCAAAAAGATGCTTTCTCTGGTGACTCGTGACTTTCTGTGTGAATGAGAGAGCTCACAGGTCCTTAAGGTGGCGGGCTTATGTATATGCCCGTGTGGCAAGGGTTTCCGTTTGAAGTTGTACCAGAATACCAGAATGGCCCTAATCATGTGGAGAGGTGTCAAAGATTAAAATGTGTTTCGGAACCTTCCACTTCAACGATCATGAGCTGGACCACCAAGTTCACCCGGAGAACAGCGCTAGGACAGCAATCATTCAGCATCAAATTCTGTTTGAAAATAATAGCGCTGTTATGGTGTAATAAATACCACTAGATTGGCAGAGTGAGAGCATGCAAAAGGTCCACTATTAAAACTAGCGAAAGGAAGGCATGACGAAAAATGGTTATAAGTCTTCACCATATCGGCCAGTGTGTTATGATGGTATAGTAATGGCAAGGGATTTTATATCCAGTGACTTTAGCCTCTTATGAAGCCTTCTTGTCTTTCATTAGAGATCTCCTCAAGACTCAAACCCTTGGTCTCAGGAATGAGGAGGGTTGAAAAGATGCCAGTCAGCATGAAGAGAGCGAAGATCTCCAAGCTATTGAACGATGTCAGCTGATACTCACGAAAAAAGGTCAAGGTACACACATGTGCTTGACAAACTTGTTGGATCCACCAATATCCTTCATCTGGGCGAAGCCAACTTGGGCAACGACAGCCCCAAGCTTACCGCTGGCAGCGGCGATACCGTGAGCAGTTGAACGGTAACGCGTAGGGAAGGCCTCTCCGGGCACAACGAAGGTAGTGCTATTGGGCCCAAAGTTCTGGAAAAAGTTCGCGAAACAGTAAAGGACGACGAAACCCTTTTTGGCGGCAGATGTGGCAGTGAGCTTGTCAAAACCGAAACCTGCATGAGTAATCGATTAAGAGTAAGTAACACCACCAAATAATGATAACAATTGGTACATACCAAGGACGATGAAAAGGATAGTGAGGATGATGAATCCCATAAGCTGAATTGGCTTGCGTCCCCAAGAATCGATGAGGAAGAAGGAGAAGTAGTAACCAGGGATCAAACCACCGGCGGAAAGGATCAAATTGCCAACGCAGATATTCTTCAAGTTATCGTAGACAGACTGGGTACCGTGGGTGAGAGGAGTTCCGAAGCCGATAGCTTGGAGCACAATCGACGAGTTAAGACCCAATCCGTAGAAGGCGATCTGCAGGCACACGGAGGTCGGTCAACGTAAGAATCAAGTATTTATTTCAGGTATGCAACTAACGTCAAGAGCAAACCAGGACCATGCTGCGCCAAGCAGGACCTTGCCATTCTTCCACTGGCCGAAGTAAGCGCAGAAGTCAGCCCAACTAGCCTTGGGAGCATTGACGCGGTGAATAGGTGCATCAGGGTCGATATGGAAGCTACCGGTAGTAAGGACGTTCTTGATGTCATCGGTGGCTTGCTGAACATTGCGTTCGATATCCATGGTGAAACGTGGGGTCTCAGGAATAGTGAGACGGAAGTAGAGACCAATGCATCCGGGGACACAGCCGAGACCGATAAGGATACGCCACATTTCATCGACATGGGCAGGGTTTTCAATGCTGGGATCGTTAAGAACGGAATTTTTGTAGGCAGCAACGATAATCAGAGCAACAAGAGCAGCAGCTAGTCATTAAGATCAGGACACTAATTTAAAGATGAAAAGACAGAACGGACCGAAATTGCCCCAACCCTGCGATGAGAACACACCGACCATCATGCGTCCACGAATACGAGTAGCAGCAAACTCGGAGGAGATGACAGCAGACAAAGGGTAATCGCCGCCAATGCCAATACCCATCTGCAATCATTAGCGACCTGTGAGAAATCAAGAGGCGTAAGAGATTTACTCACCAAGAAGCGCCAGACAATGAGAACACCGATGATACCGACAGCATGACCACCACCAGACACGGCTTGTGCGAAGGTGGCAATAATAATGATCATCAGCTCAATACCGTCTACGAGCTTTTCAGTTATTTAGGCGAAATGAGAAGTAGATGGGACGCACACATCCTCTTACGACCGACAATGTCGGCTAACCAACCGAACAGAAGCTGACCGACGAGAGTACCAATGGGAGTGGCAACCTTGACACCAAGATCCTGGTTCTTATTCAATGCCTTGCCCGAATTGGGAGGGCCTGATGAGATTTTTTCAGCCTTTCGTCGCGATCGATAAGAATTATAACTTGCCTGTACCATATATATAGCCCAACATCGTCGAGGCGATGTTAATAGCGAAAATATCATAGCTAGAACGTCTTGAGCACGTATTCATGCAGGGAGAAAAGTCGAATATTCACGCATCCGTGAAGAAACCGACACCAGCAACTAAGCAGACCTTGGCATGAAACCACCTGTGGCGCATCAGCAATCAGTGAGTTCAGAGAGGGCCAGAATATTTACCCAAATGGCGCATCATCAATTTCTTGGAGAGCAGCACGACGACGACTGTCGATGGTGTATGCTGCGGTGGGCTTTTCACCACCATCAGATCCTTCTCGGGAGTCCCGTTCGTGGTTCGACATCAATGAATCCGTTGTCGATGGAAAAGGGTATAGGATCTGGGTAGGCAGGAAAGAAAGAGGGCCTATCCTGACATAGACCAAAGCTTCGTTTTTAAATAGGGCACAAGATTCGAGATCGAGCTAGGGCACACGAATGTCATGAGTTCCTTGCACGTTCGTACGTAACCAGCCAATCACATCGGACGAAAGAATCGGTTGCCTTTTAGGAACTCCGAGAGATTTCTCCATCCGGCCGCCCGGCGCCGACTGAGTCGAGGGTCTCCCATCAAGCAATCAAGCACAGGGAGTCTCCCATCAAGCACAGTTCAAAGTGAAACAAATTCAGGAGTGTGCCTATTCACACGTGCGAGGTCGAAGCAAGTTGCATACCGACATCCGTTACTCGTCGAGAATAAGATTTCCAAGTACGTACACACGCGCACAGAAAGTCGTGAAACTCTCGTATCTTGCAGATATAAAACCTTGGTTAGAATGCTTCTACCTTGGAATCAGAGACCATCCATTCACACTTGACCAGCGGCCCAGCCAAATGATATATGCCGCCGCAAATCAACCAACCATCCATGCATGATCTTGACTGGCGAAATTTTGCCGAATGTTTGCAAAACTTGCGCAGTCAGCACCGGATAATGTCTTCAACTGTTTATTATCGTGATGGATCAATTAGAGGCGCCGACAACGAACGTTTATCAAGGCATTCGGCAACTTTTGGTACCGACAAACGAATGTATCTACATCAAGTGAAATGAAGTGGTGTTCAATGGGTTGGGTCATCAAAATTGACCTGAGTCGGGCAACTGTCAACGATATACTAAGAGCTAGAATCGGCGCCAGAGAATGCCAGAGACTGACTGCGTCGGAAGTATATATTAACAAAAAAAAAGTTGCCAATTTAGTTGGGATCGGTGTCGCGCGTGCATTGTACTGAGAAACCTCCACGAGCTCTTCCCAGTAGAACTCTCAGACTGGAAGGCAAAAGAACTTCAAGTTAACCTTGACGTGACTTAGTACTCAGTAACAAGCGTGACTTGACGGTCATTTCGACCCACACGGTGACCTCGACTTAGCTTGACCTCCTCCTAAGGGTTGACTTTCCTGTAGATGGCGTCTAATTCAACACGGCTACGTGCACTGTCTTTATACAAGGAGCTGCACAGGCTGGGAAGAGACTACCCTGATCCTTCGTGTGTTGCCATGGCCTTGTGCTCACGCGATCACCAAATCCGCGACTAATCTCGAGTAGGTACGACTTCCATGGCAGAATACGAAGACTATACGAAAGTGAGGCTTCTAACACTGCTACCCGAGATATAAATACAAATATACATGGTTATGGAGAATAGAACATAGGCATTTGACAGACCCAGAAGAGATAGAGAAGGCCCTACGTCTCGCCGATTATATCAAGAAAGGTGAGTAAACCGTTGAATTGAGTTTAGCCGCCACTGACAGGCGCCGTCGTAACGTGTCGTAGAGACCCTTGCGCTCTACTCCTTACGCAAGTATCGCCATCTCAAAAGGATGTATCCGGAAACCCCTTCGCCCCAACTCGACGTTGACACCATCACACAAGCCACAGAAGCATCACATCTCGCGTCAAGTTCTACATCAAGTTGATGAAATGGAAAAGGCGAACGTGAGCCTTCCAATTCATTTGTGAGCTTCCTTACAACTGCAAGCATAGACACGAATCACTGCACCCGAGATCACATTTCTGAACCATTATACTTATCGATTGTTACTCAAGATTAGATAGAAGCTCTTTCTCCTCGTGTATGTAATTGTAGTCTATTGTTAACTGTACCACTTGCAATATGATACCTTACAGCCTGAACAGCTTGCTTGGGAACCAATAGGTTATCGGACAGGCGTATTCTTGCGATGAGACAGGTATCAGGATAGTCGCACCAGGGGTACTGATGGCAAAGAACTAATTATAAGCCGTAATTCATTCTCACACGACACGGAATTCCTTTGAGCATGGAAAGATTTGAGCATCTTAGTCTGTTCCGCATACACGGCCGCCAGAGGTAAGTATCCGTCCTATCACCAGAGTCGGCATGACCCTCGGCACGCTGTTCAAGCTTCTGTCAAGAGTTAGAATGCTTAGAGTAGACGTGGCCGAGTGAACCGACAGAGGACGATCAATCTTATTCTGGCCCAGAAGTATGAGCCTCGGTGACTATATGAGTCTGATATTGTTAAGAGAGATAGAAGGGGTCTACATTGATCAGGGGATGGGTGACTGACTCTGACTGCAGATCTAGAATCTAGATAGTAGATTGGAAAAGAGACAGTGGTCCCTGAACGGGCCTCGTCATCACATGCATGCCATAGCCTGAGATCAGTTGTTATCACTTGTGAACAGCCATTTGCTTCTTGATTCAAAACGGAAGGCCGCGACGGAAAATGGGATTTGAACGGAATATGACTCTAAATATATAGAATATCATAGATATGTAGAAAGTTCAATGCCTCAAACTTGAGTATCAAGAATGACATCGTGGCGCTGAACTTGACATAGAAGGCGATGCAGAAACCGAGAAATTGCCCATATAGATACGCTGTGAGTATATGTCGCATTAATTAGAGATTCAGATAAGCCCTCCTGCTACAGAGTCACGACGTAGATGCTAGAGACAGCGCTCGATTAGGCGACCAACAACACCAAATAGAGCGGCACCTGGTATTGAAGTCTACCTAAGCTTGATCACTTAACACAAGCGACACTTTTCACGCTGCTTAGCATCAAGCAGTCCCTGCAGTCGCATACAAGAATTTGAAAGGCAACTCTAACAGTAATATACACAACTCGCCCACAGAATGCCAAAGGTATGATCACAAGATCTTACAATTTTCATGGTACTGACTCGAAACCCTAGAACAAGGGAAAGGTATGCGATCTGACTGGAAGCAGTGAAAGAGCATTCGTTAAATGACATTTCCCACACAGGGAGGTGAAAATAGGAGAAGAGGAAAGAACGAGAATGACGATGATAAGCGTGAGCTGGTGTTCAAGGAAGACGGACAAGAATATGCACAAGTAACGAAGATGCTCGGAAATGGTCGCTTGGAGGCCCAATGTTTCGATGGAGAGAAGCGGTTAGCACATATTCGAGGCAAAATGCGCAAGAAGGTGAGTAGTGTGCCACTTTGTACCATTTGCAAAAGTGTTGATCCCGATTACTATAAAACAGGTCTGGATCAACCAAGGAGACATTATCCTTCTATCCTTGCGCGATTTCCAGGACGATAAGGCGGATGTCATCGTCAAATACACGGCAGACGAGGCGCGCAATCGTACGTTGTCCCCCATCTAATTTCTCGATCATTCGGCCCTGAGGTCCTTCCGCAGTGAAAGCTTACGGAGAGCTGCCAGAGAATGCCAAAATCAACGAAACTGATACCTTTGGTGAGGAGGACGGAGAGTGCACGTTCGAGTTCGGTGATGAAGGGGAGGTCGACATCGACGACATTTGATGAAATGCTCAATTCATGTGGCCCTCTACCATGTACACATCTACGGGTCCTTTAATCACACACACTCCTCATCCACTACCACCCACATCTGTTCCACATTTCACTGTAGAAGTATCAATCCTTTCATTCTCTACTTCAGACCGAAAGGGCATTCAGTTACACAATAGGTGTTCGAGTTCAAGAGCCAACGATGTCAGTTCATCTGTCTGGATTGGTGGATTTTGTGGCTTTTCATTTTACGTATGGCTCGCAGCAAACTAAGTTCTCGTTCGTATCCTTATCTGCTGTCGCTTCATAAAAATATTGATATCTATTCCAGTGTTCTCACCATCGGCTGTACAAGCGCAATAATGTCCTTGATACCGTCGTTTCAGATTGCGGGATGTCAGAACGCCATATGACTCGATGTCGCGTATTGTGCCTTTTATACGAACTCCATCACCTCGTATAACAGTTCACTACTTCTCAAACCTCGCCTATTAGGCAGAACAACTTTTGGGTTGGGTACACAAGGATGATCTCTTGCCCGAGTAATACGAACCGTAAGAATCATTGAGTTTAACATTTAATGGATTGCATGGCGAACGATCAATACTGGAGTGATGTACGCGCTGAAAAAGACGATTCGTGGACTATACATATCACGGGTGGAGAAAGGTTTGAAGCTAGTGAAAGTCAGCGACACCAAAGAAGAAGACCCGTTGTAGCTCACATATTCCTCGTAATGATGGAGCACTTCACGTAGCTGCTTTCTTGTGATCTCCGCGCGGTAGAGAATCTCATCATCACATCTCTTCCCATCGAAGTATTGATTGATCCTAACACAATGATCAAAGAACCTGAGCAATGAGCGGTTGATCGACTTACAACTGAAACCTCTTAGCAATTAATGGATCTTTCCCTTCGGACATGGCTGCCAACCACCGTCGCTGCAGCAGTGTAGCCCTTCCGGGATCACTGATCATCGAAGGCCGAAGATGGTCTTCGGCGGTGTCCCAACCCGAGTCAGGATCATCGAGCTCCTCCGACGCATCCTCATCTGTACCTCTTTTCTCACTATCACCAGTTCCATAACCGTCCGCCTCATGGTAGTCTATTTTCTCCTGATATATGGATTCATTAGACTGGTGCCTCGAGTGTATATGCGCAGTCCTGGGCGAAAGTGGCAGCCAGGGTATGGTCGAGGGAGGAGACAAGTTGAGTTCGTCGTCGTCGTCAGCACTTTTCAATTCTAGTAGAAGCCCCCTACGATGGTAGTCATGTGTCCCAGATCTTCTAGCAAGAGCCTTTTCCCTGGCAAGCCGAACCTTTAATTTCACCTTTTGTGTCGCTACGACTCGAATGCGTAAGTGAAGGGTTACAAGCATATCGCGTTTGAGCATCCATAAGACGATGTCGTGATACATGGGTATGAGATCCTTGTTTTGAACCACGGACGCATATAAATGGTTGTCAGTTTGTTTTGAGACAGAGGACGAGATTTTGGCGAGGATCACAGGCAGAGTGGGTACGGATGGATGATCAAACTGGCTATCGAACTCGGAGCTTAGTTCCGCCAGCCTAATGAGAACGATCAACTTGGATTGACTGGCACTAAAGAAATGACTGACGGGCGCTCGAATTTGCTTGGAAGAGTAAAGACTGTCTTCAGACCAACATGTACAGTGTCGACAACCTTTGCTCTGCGATGCTGAACTAGCCATCTCACAGTGGGCATCACCTGAGATTCTAAATCCCAGTCTAGCAAGCTAGCCATATCTGCCAGACTGCGCATACTTTAATCAACTCGATAGGATGCAATAGAAAATGCTATTTACGATAAGGTGACAGAGGCCGTTTCCAGAAAACGTATGAGACCCTCGACAAGTGTCCTGTCCTCCGGATTAACTTGAGAACCCCTCAGATTCATACTAGGATCGAGGCCGTTGTGTCCGTCCAAGAGCAATAGACTCTTCCAAGGTTGTAGCGATGATAATCTCCAACCAAGCTTCATGTCCTGACCCCAGGCCTGCGCATCCTCATCGTCCAGGGGGCGAGCAAAATCGAGTTCATTTTCCCCTTCGCTATGAAGCAAGGAGTCTAGGTAGGGTGGGAGCTGTACCTCAAGAGGTAGGTTGTGTATTGTGATGTAGGCCATCTCGGACGTTTTGATAGCTTCGTAAAGGGCTTTCATTGCGGTGGCGATCGAAGAGATTTCAAGTGCTTGCGACGCATAGTTCGAAAATGGCTCCCCTATCGACGAAAGATGAGTTTAAGACGATCGCACAAAAGACAATCCACGAGCCTTTTGAAATACAAAGGTCCTTCAAAGACCCGAGGGTTTCACACTCAGTCTCGACAAAATTTGAAACCACCTGCTCTTGAAAGAGGACTGCCGTCACGGTGAAGGCCACCTGCTCATATATGATATCGAAATATTTGGAAACGTTACCCGATGCCGAGGAGGATGGATCGGGAATATCGAGAACAATTACAAGATGAAACTTGTCTAACCAAGTATTGACGGGTGGGACCTTCTCAGACGATGTTGGCCTAGTATCTGGACTCGCCGATGTCCTCGTGCCATTAGTCGATGTACCAGCTTTTGATTCTCTGCCACGAGGGCCCGATTTTGATTTCTCTGGTTTGAACCTCCAAGTCCCGTCCTCATCTTTGCACACAGGGTGACCAATAAACGCAAGATTGTCAACAAGAAGCTCAAACTTTTGATGACACATGGAAAAGTGGGGGCAGAGTAGGTTGGCCAAAAAATCAGAGGAATAGCCGAACAGGTGGTCGTATTCATGGAGTACAGGGGGTTTGTTGATAAGAAATCTGCCGCCCTTAGAAGGTGAGTCTTCGCCCGAGCTTGAGTGGACAGTCGTGGGCGAGTAAGACCGCGATTCATCCTGCGAGGTATGATGAGGCCGATCCCACGCATCATCAGTGTCGGTCTCCAACCCAGATCTCGAAAAATGTGGAATGGCTTCAGCAGCAGAATCGGAGAAGTGTGAAGCTCTCCATGGGTTGTCTAACTGAGAAGCGCAAGATGCTTCCTCTGAGGGCCTAGCTCTGCTTAGTCTCGGAGCGGCCGAAGGTAAAGGGGGCCATCGGTAGACCAAATTCGAACCTGTTGCGGAAGTAGTGACGAGTAATATCGCCAAAAACGTTTCGGCCATTGAACAACGCGCGCAGAACAGACTCAACCTGCACAAATGGTAGCTTTGCTCGTCATGGTCGGTCAAACAGACTTCTCAGGCAAGCTTTTGGCAAACATTCAAACACACAACCTTGAAGGGTGGCCCAGGCTTCCGGTTCGTAAGCAACTCTGCACACACTTTTACTTACTTGCAATAAAACCAAAATCTGCTCAGTACGGTCTGGTCTGCAGCTTGCAATTGTTAACAGTCAATAATAGTCATGCTAAAACTACGAGTTTCATTTGGGAGTCACACTTGTGACGTTAGCGTCACACTCCTCATTTGCCCTTAACCATGGCCTCCAACGGAGCAGAAACTGCTGTTGTGACAAAACCCAAGGCCAAGAAGCTAAAGCCAGCAAGAAAGCAAGTGAAACCAGGAGAAGTGGTCAAAACAGAAACGCCTCAGACTGGAAAAGAATACAGTGTGTCCTGTGGTAATACCTGCATAAACGCATAACTAACATTTCCAAGATATCTGGTACAACAAATGGGCTGGTGGTGATCGAGAAGACAATTATTCCAAGTCCGCGTTCCTAGCTTCTGACTTTGTACGGTCTCTTATGTCTCTACAGCAAAGTGAAGTCTCAAACCCGATGCAATATCAAACGCGACTCGGGCCTCACACGCGCAAATACGACCGGAATGAAATACACATGCCTCTTCTTCGCTCGCGGATGCTGCCCGTACGGATGGGAATGCGAATACCGACACATGCTTCCAGATCCGAACGATACGCTTCCTGACAGTTCGAAGGACTGTTTCGCCCGCGACAAGTTCGCAGACTACCGTGACGACATGGGTGGTGTTGGTAGTTTCAACCGGCAGAATCGTACACTATACGTGGGACGCATAAAAGAGACGGGGAATGGATTGGAAACCGAGGAAGTTGTCAGGCGGCATTTCAAGGAATTTGGGGAGATTGAACGCGGTGAGTCAGCAAGCTTGCTTACAAAAAACAAGAAAAAAACCCTTGCTGACATGCTGTTCTGTTAAGACGACTCCCCCTCTACTCATGCCGTCAAGGTTCTACAATATCGCAGTGTGGCCTTCGTGACGTACAAGTATGAAATACATGCTCAGTTTGCGAAAGAGGCAATGGCATGCCAGTCTCTCGATAATGATGAGATTTTGAATGTGCGCTGGGCAACGGAGGATCCCAATCCTGTATCGAAGGTCGCGGAAAAACGGAGGTTGGAGGAAATGGGCCAGGAGGCTATCAAGGCGAGGATGGACCCACGTATAGTGGATGCTATGAGAGCTGTGCGAGCTTTGGAGGATGGTGATATCCTTGATGATGGTGGTGAATTAGTGCAGGAGCAGGCAGACGAAGGAGATGATGCAGATGGTCAGCCCGATACCAAACGAAGAAAGGTGGAGCAGGAAGAGGCAATACCACAACCGCCTCAGGAACCGCCTCAGCCTGCTGGTCTCCTGAGCGCAGATACTCTAGAGGGTCTCAAGTACTTTGCACAGATTAGACAGCAGAACGGTGCAATGCCGGCGAAGCCTCGAGCTCGTCCGCCCGCAGCTCCCACCGGACTCAGCCTCGCCGACTATGGAAGCGATGACGACGATGATTGAGGAGTGTCTTGATTAGATTTCACTCAGGTGTAATGGGCTTGCAATATATTGTTGTCCAACGAAATCGAACGACTCATCTGTTTGATTACTGCCCTCCACCACTTCCACTGGCATCTCCTGCGTCGAAGCCGTCTTGTAGGGACAACCCGGCAATCCTACGTTCTTCCGCTTCCAGATCTTCCGCTTCTTTCTCGCGCCTATACTTATCAAGATCCCAGTCATCACCATCCTCGTCATCTGAGTCTGCAAACCATTCAGGATTGTATGTGAACTAGAAGTGGAGGCTTGAATTCAAGCTTTTAGAAATGCGAAGAACACAATTACCAGATCTCTGCCACTCATCCCAACATTCTTGCCAGCTGCGTTCTGGGCATTCTTCGCTTTGCGCAGGGCCTCTTCCTCCGCCGCCTTCTTATCTGTACGTGTCTTCTTCCACACGGCGAATGTTTCCCGTGTGACCGGTGTCAAGTTCGATCCGAGTTTGTGTCGCTGAAAGCTCCCAAGTGTAAGTGTGTCCGCAAGTCACTTGTGGAAAATGACGAACCTCGACCTCCAAGAACTCCTCCAGACTAATCTCGTTAGCTTTTGCTGCTTCATCCATTGCTTTCTTCTGAGATTTAAGCACGAAACCCGGGGGCAGGGCATGTCGATACTGACACCCGTCCCCATTGGGACACTCCCAGAACCATCCAAACCTTTATATTTCGTTAGTTCAGGATGAATAAACGATTTTGTGTGTTCTCACTTCATATCCTCAATTGCTTGAATGAAATATTTGCATACAATCTGATGATGAAATGTCAATCTTGGAGACATTCGTCAAGAGTGGTTCACCAACATCTGTGGTCGTTCTGGGATTGCCGGCTTTCGACAGAACAACTCTTTGTAGCTTTTCATCGTCCCAAGTGTCCATGGTATCTGTGACGTAGATGCATCAAGGACGCAGTCCCGATATGCCAACGATGGAGACACACCCTTGAGTTTTTCTTCCCGGCTATCCTCATACAAATTTTTCTTCTCCACCTTGCGCCCAACGTTAAGATCATGGCTAAATTTACACTTGTTTCCCTTCTCGCATTGCCCAGCCTTGAAGTAGGCGCATAGGATCGTCTTCGGGTCAACGCCGAACGGCACCTTCTGCGCCATGACAGGTTTGAGCATTGCTGCTTCCTCTTTCTTCCTCTTCTCCTCCTCTGCCTTGGCTTTCTCTCTCAATACCTTTTCCTTTTCCTTTTCTAGAGTGGCCCGCGACTTGCCCGTCATGGCAGCCTGAGCTTGCAACTGGGCGACCTGCTTTTGGACCTTGGCCGATTTATTTTTCTATGGACGAAGATCGTAACGGAAATCAGTTAATGGAAATCATATCTGTGATAAACTCGACACGAACATTTTTCAGGCCAAAGGTCTAAACACTGTAAGTCACAACATATCCTGACACGACTAATCTTGAAGAAATACCTTGTCTTCTTTGACTTTGGAACTCGATGCCTGAGGTTGCTTCTTTGGAGGCATCGTTAGAAATTTTGTGTTGGATAGCGAAGGTTGTCGATAAGTAAAGCCAAGAAATGAAAGTCGTTACGTGTGGTAGTCGTTGACCGGCAGCCCCTGCAGCTCCAACCGATCACTGCAGCATGGAAGGAGTCACGTGCGTGCAGCGGGTGTCATCGGTCACCCAAGCACTCAAAGTACTCATATTATTATACGGTATCATAGCATGCCGTGTATTAAGGACACCACAAATCACGGTCATATGAATGACACTACTAATTTTTACGAGGTATGCCTTGGGTATGCCCTCAATTGCTTCCACATGAGCTTGTCATGTTGGACAACCTCTTAAGATTCAATCTTTGCATGCCCAATCTCAGTGAACCCTATGGCTTGGATCGGCTACTTATCCTGCCTGTCTTCAGATTGCTTGTATCGACTATGACGCTGTAGGCCAATGGAAATTTCTTCAACTCCACCAGGATACGTCTCTCGGGAGGAAGACGACTTCTGCACCTCAATTTCTGTCGTCCTGGCTTTCAAGGCGCTAACAGAACTCTTCGCAAGGCAATCATAATTTGTCCTTGATTGGTCGTGTGATACTCTCTTCCGACAATGAAACCTATCGAAGAGAAATGCGAGGCTACGGCTACTCTGCCCCTGGTTTCGTAGGACGATGACTGTAGTTAACAACCAAAACTCCTGCAGGTGCTGAGGCAATGAAAATAACCTAGATCATGACAGCCGTTTGCAAAACAATAGGCAGGATCCAAATTTCAATATTTGTCCCAACCTTGATCTGTTCGGACAAATATTACTATTTAGCACTGATATTTTGCTGCAGCATGTTCTGGACATATGCATTGAGCTGATACTGGGGCACGACTTCAGACCTTTGGAAGTGTGCCCATTCTGGTGGATGGGGGTACTGGTTGGCCATGGTAGGAGCACAAAGGTTTGTGATTCGGATGGGAAAAACTGTCAACGCAGTCACAAGTAAGCTAAAAATAGTAATGTTGGTCGTGCCCTTTGTAAGCGTTCTTATTTTCACGGTGCTTACTTGGGGTGCGTTAATTTAGTTATCAATCCATGACCCTCAACCTAACTCTGTACCGTGTCCTAAATTCTAAATCTTCTGGAAGGGGTTGTTCCAATATCGAAGATTGTTGTATAGCGAGTGTGGGTGGCTGTGACCACTGATATGGACGATTTTCGATTTGGCCCCCTATAGTTTCTCGATACTCTCAAGTCTCTTGATTCACCGAGTCTTGTACTTAATTGTACGGCAAATTCATTTCCACACACAAAACCGCCCAATACATAGTTACTAAGTCCCAGTGTTCTAGAATATACACGTAAAAATGTGGTCTCAAACAATCACGGGGAAAAATTAGAGGAAGAGGGAGTGGGGCGGGTAGATCGTCGCGTTTACAACGTCCGTGGGGTATTACCGATGAATGATAAATGTTACAATGGGAAATGATGCTTCCATGAGACAGAAGGGACGACGAAGGGAACTGCTAAAAATACATCACAGCAGAAAGAGCGGGGGCAGCGAAAAGTATTACAGGCATTGTTCATGTCATCCAAGGTTCTGTCGTTTGGACGGGCCAGGGCGTGTAGCGTCGGAAGGTCGCCTACGTTTATTCGGTTTCCACGAGGTGTCATGAATAGACGGAGAAGGCTGCGAGAAATATACGTCAATCGAAGGTTTTCTGCGAGGTCTTCGGGGGCGCGATGGGGCTGTCGTATGTGTATGTGCCATGATAGGTGTTGTGGGGTTGGAGTGGACGAGGGATGCGATTGACAAGGAGGGTGTTCCTGGAATTGCCTGGGAATGTCCGTGAGAGGTCTGCGTGGGCTTTTTATACTGCCGCATTGCGCATGAGCAGGTGCCGCAGTGGGCAAGGGAATGGGACTCACTGTTTCAAGCTCTGGCTTTCCTCGCCACCGAGCGATCGCCTCACAGAAACGGACAGCGGCTCTCTCAACAGGTTCTGCAGGGTACTGCCAGGCGAGATCCTCCATGTGTGTCGACAGGTCTGGCGTCGAAGCAGGTATGTCGTGAAACTAGAAAGGAGCTTCAGAGCGAAGTTAGAAGAATTAAAATAGGTATGCGTACACGTCTGAGCCGCTCGCCCATTTCAACTCCATATTCCTCTTCAGCCTTGCTCTTTCTATGGGAGGATTGAGACGACGGGAATAATATCTGCATAGCTTCGCGCAGACTCGGCAAACCATCAGGGTTGCATTCTGCGAATTCATTTGGTTCCTCCTTCTGGGTTGGGAGTCGGAGGGCGTCCTTTGCAACGCCAAGGCCCACTGTCAGCAGACACTCGGCAGCTTGTGAACCCCTCCACCCAGCCGTCAAGTATCCTTCCAAAGCAGCACGGGTTAGGAGACCACTCAGAAGAAGGTACCATTCCCGCGTTGGTCGCAGCGCAACGTCATGCACTTTATCCTGAGAAACGACCACCGAACGTCCTGTCGTCGGAGACACCGGTCGAGGGAGCGACGACAGTCCACCTTGACGCTCCTGCTGCATCTGCGTCCACTCCTGATCACCAACATTAAACTGGTCCGACATCGTATCCCTCACTGCCCTGGGGTTCGACTCCTCCTGCTCATCCTTCGCCTCCATAGCCATCTCCACAGCGACCAGCGCCGATAACCTAATAAAGCGTGGTATCAACTCCGACAACTTGGTATTTCCAGAGCCAGAGCCAGACGCTGCGGCACCCGCCTCGTCTACCCCGCTCGATTTACGACGCAAGCAGCTCCCACGAGCAGAAGAACGTAAGAGACCGGAACCGATTCCACTTCCGTCTTGCCACCCGCTGATGCCCCCGCCCCCTGGGCCAAGGCCACCAGGCATTCCTTTCCAGACATTACTTTGGCCGCTTCGATAGTCCCCGAAAGAGCCAGACCGCCCTCTGGACTGCGTACCCGGAGCAGACGTCTTCGCTTCTACACAAATCTCACACCCGGTATGGAGATGTCTCGGACATCGTAACGAAGGGGGCGAGTTTGCAGTGTTGGGATCAGCTCCAACACTGTACAGTAATTGTGTACGCGGGTTTGGTGTAGGTAATTGGTGATTGTGGATCTGCCGAGGAACAATGAGATTAGATACGGGAAATAAAGAGATAATCACCGATGAGGGTCCGGGACTGAAGCTTGGGTAGCTCAAGGAGGACTCATGTGTTGTTGCAGAAGATACAGGAGGGGAATGCGCAGCGCACACAGTATGGAGCGATCTCAGTGCGATGGGAAGATGATTCAAGATAGGAGCAGAAGGAGATTCAGATGAGGACCGTTCCGACGGCGATCTCGTCTGCAGTTGGCGGAAGGATGGTTTGGGTGCTTGTCGTGCGAAAAGGTCGTTAATAATGGTTCCAAGAGCCAGTCGTAGGCGAACGCCGTTGGGTAACGTATGCAAGTGGTGATTAGTCTGATTGGTAGGATTTATGTGCGGTGAATCGGGAGGTGACCAGATATCTTCATCTATGGGATGGACGGTAGGAGGAGGTTGTGCTAGCATGGAAGTGACGACCTTCTCGAGGTCTTCTGCTCGGAGACGAAGAGATCTTGCAAGCGACAGGTCTTGCAATCTCAACCGATCGTCCTCTTCGTTCCTGTGAGGATTAGAAGGATTGCTCGTTCTCGCCTTGAGCTTAATCACATCTTCCCCCTCGCTGTCTTCATCTGCCTCCTCATCGTAGTTCTCTGGCCTGCGCCGATGTGAATAATTAGGGGATGATGGTCCCCCGGTCCGATCAGTCATTCCGAGCTCGGCTCGAGCTTGGGCAAATCTAGTCCTTCCTGAAGCTCTAGATCAGCTCTGGGAGACGGAAGGGAAGTATATACGTACCATGTACCCATAACATATGATCAATAATCAGAGTTCGTGTACTCTTCTCGCGAGGCGGAATGGTGTGCAGGTGATGTGCATGTTTATGGGCTGGGGCTTTATATGTCACTCGTGGTGCTGGAACGGGGGTTGAAGGCGGTAAAGGAGCGCTACTGCTAGGCGCGGAGAGATAGCTTGTAGTGGATTGAGGAAGAGAGAACGAGGAGATCCCGGGACCAGAAGCGTAGCCACCGGCCTGGGGAATGAGCATGCGATAAGATGATTGAGCCAGGTTGGAATGGCCACTGAACGATCGCTTTGGGTGGATAGATCGTGTCCGTCGTGTGCTGACTACAGTTCAGTATTTCACCCAACTGCAACCTGATTGCAACGACCCTGATAGTAGTGAGAGCAGAAGCGCTCGAGCCATCCCCGAGTTTCCCCTATCCCGTGCGAAGTGAGATCTGTCCCGATTCTACCCTGTCAAAATTGAAATCACGTTCTCGACTTCTCTTCATTCTAACAACATATTCGGTTTTCAGCAACAAATCAGAGCCAATGATGACGGAGGAGAAAATTGAAGCATTGTGTTCAGGCATCGACTGCCGGCCGTTTATGACATCTGTGAATGTATGAGATTGCCATCAAATGAATGTGAAAACCCGGCTTTCACAATTCATTTCATGCCACATTTGCACCTGGTTGAAGTCCTTCTCTATGGTAGCCCATGTTTTATGGGACAGTCCTGTACCGACCCCTGTGGTCTGCACGCTGCTGTGCAGGCCAAAATACGAGGTAGAACCACAAGAGGATGTCTGCCTTGTCGTTTAGTCCCTGTGGTTAGAACAAAGTAGCGGGATTCAAGCTGCTAGTGGTAGTATGGTACAGTAAGTATGCTGCTATTCGACCATGGCCTAAGCACGTTTTCTTCTCATGCCCATCGATATCCATGTGCGAAGCTGATCGAGTTTATCTGAACAAGGACGTCTAATCAGCCTTCTATCATTCTCAATTCAGCATGACTCCCCCTTCTCTCCTCTAATTTCGGATTATTGAATCGCTGCCGATGACCGAGTCCGCCTGCTTCCATACTACATTCCTTGAACATTTCACCCCATTGGATTATTCCCGTCGTCACCCATTTCGAGTGCGAGTTGGCGGTCATCAAGAACAGTAGTTGCAGATTTCACGGTATAGAAGAGAAGCAACGCGTAGTTCAATCTCTGACAATACCAACTTGCTCCTAAGTTTTATTGTGAAATTTCCCTCGTCCCAAGAAAAGCGCCAAACGGACATTCGAATATTGTTTTCTTCAATATGTTGGCCGGAAGCTCAGTGTACTTTTGAACGCATGGGTCTCAATGTCCTTTGGCGAATGTCGGTCGTCAGTATATCTTCTGCTGGCATGGTCGTCGATGGGTCCTTATCGTTCCACGTCCACCTCAACATGCCCACTCAACAGACGCGGTCGATCATGGACTGTTTGAAGCCGGACAACATGCTTATTCCAGGAAATCGAGAAGAACCAATGAGAATCTCGTATGACTTTCTCGGAAGTTTCTATTGTCGAATAGATCCCACACCATCAACCATGAACCCTGATCCAACTGGAGACCTATGGGCGAGAACTATAACAATCAACTTCCAGCTATCAAGATGAATTCGCTTGTAAATGAGGTGTTAGAGGGGAGGATCAAAAGTCCACACACGAAATGCCCGACATTCGAAGGTTCTATTTACATGCCACCTTCAGATTGTTACCATATGATGGCCTATGTAGGTCCTTGCCAAGATACACAAGACTCACTCAAAATTTGATGGAGACCGTGATCAGTCTGAGCTACAGTTGAGGCACTTTAACTGAGGTAACATCGCTGAGATCTTTAGTTTAGAGTCGGGAGCATCAGTTGTATTTCACTGTCTCCAATCACGACAACTTGGAAAGGGTGCCCAGTCACTTGCCCTCTGGAGAAGCTTGAGAACATTCTGATCGAAACCACCGTTTCTAGTATCCAACCATGTCAGACCCTGTTGTATACCGGTGTAGATCACAACAATAAGTATTTTGGCACCTGCCCAAGTGCGATCCTCAGGATCTTCTCCCAATCTCTGTGTATCCACTCCAACTCACTATTGAGTCCGCCCAGTGTGAACATCAAGGACCTACATATCCGCGTGATGCGCAGGACCGTCAAATTACTGTGCTCAACGAAGGATATTGCAACATGGAGGTATCATGTCATAGGTATCTCACTCCAAACGACCCCGCAGCCAAGTCAACAATCCTTTAGTTCCTTCGCGTTCCCACACGCGCCTTTGAGGAATACGGAACCTACAAGAGTAGTCAGTAAATCGACGGAAAATTCAACTAGTGATACAAGACGCACGTATTACCGTCCACAAGTAACACATCCAGCGGTAGAAGCCCCAACTCGGCCGGAAGTTTACTAATCTCATTATCTCTGAGATCAAGCTCGTCGAGCTTCCATTGCGGCACCTGCCTATTCCCTTTGAAAATTTCCGAAAGACCCTGGAATCCATCCAGCTCGGAGATCGTATTTCCTCGGATACGAAGATGCTTTAGCCCATATCTTCCTGGTGCTGAGAGTATGAGGTTAGACAAAGCATCAGTTGTAAGTGACGCGCTTGTAAGGGCATTATGAGAAAGGTTAAGGGACCGCAGGCTGGGGAAAAGCTTGCTGATGAGGGGCAATATTTTTTCTGATGGGCGCGGAGGGGTGGATGTGCCGCCGTCCGTGTGGCGAGTGACTGGGACAAGGTCCGCAAGCCCACAACCCTCTAAGTTGAGCTCTTCCAAGCAGGGCAGGAAACTGTCCTGGCCTTCCACACTTGGCAGGGAGAAGGATTTGTCGAGACGACGATTTACGAGAACCAAAACCTTCAGAGTCTGGGCAAAAGGTTGATTCACAATTACTGAAAGCGGCAAAGAAGGAGTGGGGACCACGAGATCATCCTTACGCAAGCTTGAGGACTTTGAAGGGGAAGCCAATGAAAAAGTACGTGTGTGTGCAGCTCCCTTGACCGGTGGAGACGACGGAGGAAGATTTAGGGTTTGGGTACTCTGCGAATAGTATTGAGGATTTGTCAACAATGGAGCTGACGATTTCTGAGACTGGTCAAGCGCATCAGGAGGGCTTCCGAGCCCAATCTCAGCTTGCGGTTTGTTATTCGCCGCCGCCGCCACAGCACGCGCTCGCCGTTTGCCACCTTCAGTTAGCAAACCCTGCTCGGCCTCTACCTCCCAGGCCTCTTTCACAACTTCGCGATGTTTAGAAGCAGCAGTTGCCTGACGAGCAGTACTTCGACTTGTCGACTTCTCAGGTATCTGCCAGACATCGTCGTGGTCAGCGTGTTTTGCCTTCCGAATATTTTCTCGCCGTTCTAATTCCAACTCCCAAGCTTCCTTCACGATTTTCTTCCCCAAGATGATACGAGCGACACCTGGAGGAGGATTCTCAGTTGTAAGATCAAAGCTCAGCTCTTGCTTCATGCTCTTTAAAGCTCTTTCAATTGCCTCTCTGGTGACTTTCGTTTGGCCAATATCGAATATTTGCATACTTGGGAAAGGCGATGACAGAAATAACGCGTCAGGGAATGCATCATCGCCTATCTCCGCACTCTCAAGCCGAAGCTCTTTTAGTTTTGGTAATGTTCCAAGTGCCTGCAGTAAGGATTGACATCGTGGTTCTGCTATTCCAAGAGGGTTGTTACTGAAATCGACTTTTGTAAGAGTTTTAGGAAACTCGAAGTCAATTGCGGTGGCAGGTATCTTGTTGTCAGATACATTGAGAGCGAGAAGGCAAGGCAAAGGTGACGTGGCTCGCGTGATGGTAGGAGCAAAAAAGCTTCCTCCAGACAGTTGTTTACCTCGAGCACCGATGTTGTTTGAAACAAAAGGCGCGTTCAGTAGTAGTGCTGTCAAATCATTATGGGACAGATTGAGTGATGTGAGAGCAGGAAGGGCGAAGATATTGTCGGGAAGGGACGTCAAGGCATTGTGGGACAGGTCCAAGGAAGTAAGAGCGGTAAGATCCGCAATCGTTGAAGGGAGCGATGTGAGCTTGTTCTGGTGCAGCTACATTTGTAAGATATTAGCATCTTAAATCAAAATGTACCGTATAAAGCTCACGTCAAGTGTTTTCAAGGATCCAAAAAGGGAGATCTCATGCTGTATCTCTACGATCTCGTTGTTCCAAAGCTTGAGGACAAGAAGATCCTGTGCTTCATACCATGCAGGATTATTGCCTCTCCCTTTGCGACGGGGAACATCAGAGGGGTCTGACGGAGGCAACACAGGCTCGTTGGGCACAGACTTCAGAGGATCTGGTGTGATACCAAGATGGATCTCAAACAAGGCTGAAGGTATGCACGGTAGAGATCTCGTCGCAAGATTCAAGGTACCTGGTCATCAGACCTTTGCTATTGAGTTCAGCCAAACGCCGTGACCAAAGTCGCTTTCTCACCTGTGCTTCTTGCGCGCTCTATCGTTTCTCTTATTGGCCACCTCCCCAGAATATCTTCCTCCTCCTTTTTTGGCACGGGTCCAGGCGACGCGTCTTCAAGAGAGATGAAGTCATTTGAGTGGGCTTTCAACTGTGCCTTTTTAGCTTCCGCTCGCCTCAAAGCAATAGCTTCCTTTATATTGAGCGAAGATGAAGGTGTGTCTTGGCTAATCGTGCCACTGGGTGGTTTTGGAGATGGTTGAGTCGGCGAAACCGTTACTCCTGATCTCGTCGATTGAGTCCGAAGCCTGGAGTTTGCGGATATAGTCGAGCCACGAATAACAGACTTCAAATTTGGGGAACGGGAGGAAGACGACTGAGGAATGTGCGACATGATGCATATGAGGTGACCCGGAACCGGTGACGATCAAGCAATGTTATTTGGTCCCATTGGGTTATTTGCCCACTTTTCGTTTCTCCGACACTCGGAACCAAAAAGGAACCCGTCGTTCTAGAAGCACCTTACTTATGAACCACCATCGACCGACTTTCAGCACGTTCCTCATGATAAACGGAATATCAAGGGCAAATTACTTGAATGCATATATGGTCGATTTACATGAATTTTCAACGATTGAGAAAGCAAGCCTTTTCATATTTATACTATACTTCAGCTATAGGTCGATTGTCATTTACTACTTGCTATCGATTTCAAAGCTCACTTTTTTCTTGGTTGCGAGCGACTAAATCAGGAAATGATAAAGGACATCCAGGGAACTCCATTGCAGAGGCGTCTCTTTTAGGCACTTTGATTGTTGTCTATCTGACCTATGTAGATGCATCAACCGACCAGGCACGAACCGAAGAACTCTTGTTGGTGTTGTACTCCTGGGCATGAGGCTCCCAGCCTCTGTGGGCGCGTTCGTTGATCCAACAAAAGTGATGATGCTATTGTTCAACGTTCTGATGTTGAGATTCTCCTCTGCTTTTGTTAATAATAGTCTTCGATTACTCTCTAAAGCTTCATTCCTCGAGTGGATTGTGATGTAACCGTCGCTTCTCAGCTCCATCCTGAGCGTCACTAAGGCCAGTTCATGATCGGGGCCTAGTTACTATTTACAGGGTAACAGCGAGAACAAGAACAAGAATCGAATCTGATACGGTCAGGCGCCCACATGATCAAATATGTACGGAGGCTATAGCGGGCTATTGGCAGGGACAAACCAACTCAAACCTATAAATCGACGAATTTATCCATTTCCTTTGACCCTCGGCTCCCAGGCTCACGCGTTCTCTAGATGTATACCTCACAAGGCGCGTCGGAAAACTACTGCGCGTCTATGGATATCGACATGAGCACGGAGCAAACCTGGCAGAATTGGATCAATCTTGAAGCCTGTACACCTGAAGTTGATGGCAGCTCGGTGTATGTCGACATGTTATCATAACCGACACTGTGCTCTAAGTTTTCCAGCAGCTTTGGCAACGAATACCAACAACCTGTTAATGGCCTGAATTATGACTATCCAGAATTCATCCCTGGTGCCCAATATGCGGCCGATGTTTGCACTACCCCAGCAATGGAATACCCTATATCATGGGCCTCAAGTATCTCGGTCTGTAAATTCTTGAACCCTACATATACCGCCATTGAGATCGCGTTTTTAGACGTTCCGAGGGTCCACGGCCTCGTCACCCGTCTCCTCGTCATCATCCACCTCAACTTCTCCGTCGTGTTCACCGAACGTGTCTCAATCTACACGAAACCTTGATGTCGATGAATTGACTTCCGTCAATACAAACGGTATTATCAGTTCTTCCAGGTTGCAACCACCACTGCCACCACCTCTCATAGAACCTATCTCAGAATCCTTACGTAAGGGCAAGCGCTCCTCATCGAGACGTGCTGTTCCCTATGAAGTGCATTCTCCGAAGAAATTGTCACCTGTACAAGTAAATCAACATCCAACGCCTCCTCGTCGCTCCCTGCGGCCTCGTGACGCCCAGAAATACTGCAAGTTTACGCCATATCTTTCAGAGGATGACGATGATACTCTCTACACATCTGATGATGACTTCGGCTATGTTTCCGAATTATCACGACGTGGCGCACTGTCTCTTCGACCACAAGCCAGGATCCTTCACCAGATTCAACGCGACACCTCCGTAACCAGTTGTCCCATTTGTGAAAAAGATTTCAGCCGCCACGCGGACGTCATTAGGCACTATTTGAGTGTACATTATATCAAGTCAGATGACGAAATACTTAACGACACCTCGGACAAACGTCTACATTGCCTTGGCTGCACCAAGATCTTGTCCCGCAAGGATTCCAGAGAGCGCCACGAAGCCGTTTGCCCAATTTTTTGTGCGCAACGAGGAGTCGTGCCGAACCCTGTCAGACCAATGGAAAATCCAAGAAAACAACGGTTCGTCTCCCTGTTATCTATCGTGCACCGGAGACATCCTAACACCTCTTTCCCTTAAAGTGCGCGCAATTCTAAAACTTCTTGCTGTTGATGTGTATATGTTTATGGTGCTTGTGAATTTGAAGTATCTGTGCATTTATCAATGTGTATTTTCGTTCATGATCTGTATACCCACTTGTGTGTTGTTACTCGTTCGTGTTTGTCATCCGCCCTAATCTCACTAATAAATATATCACCCAATTTATTCTCAACCCTAGAGCATATTTTTTGAACTTGGAGACCGTTACCTCGATCGCAACGAGTGTACTAATGTTTCTCTTAAACACATACTTCGAATTGGTCTGTCATTTGGACACCTGATCGTTAATTCCTTAATTCCAACTGTTCTAAGGGGCATGATAAAAGCTATCGAAGTCGTGGAAATAAGCATGAAGCACAGGTGGTAAGTATCATCAGCTGCTCAACATCCAACGGCTGACACAATTAGAGAGAATATATGTTTGCCCTGGATTGCGAGTTCACTAAGATCGATCGTTTCCATGAGTTCAACCTTCAAAGCCTTGCTGTTGCGCGTGAACAAGAGTGTGGGCGAGGATAAATAGAGAGTGCTTTCTACTGGTAATCAATCCGAATTCCTTTGCAGGTCCGATATGGATATGTCTGATAGCGTTCTGCCAATGGGTCGAGTCAGTCGTTGGTGTCAGGTGTTGAAAGAAGATGTTCCGTAAAACGCATTCGGAGACAAATTCACAGCATGCCAGTGATCCGAGGCGTTTCTTGAATCTACGCTATCTGCTGCTGAACCTCGAGGTTTGACCTGTTTTCCAGCAGAATTTGACCAGAAGGGTCGATACGACGTAAATTCCCATCCTGTACCCATATCTTGACGAGAACATGCTTCAGTCGAAGAATTTCCAGCGCGTGGTATGCTTGGAGGAAGAGCATGCCACTGGTACATATTAGAATAAGAATTGAGGAGGGAACGCAAAAAACGATGTAAGTAACTTATCCTTGAAAATCATGTCGTGATCCCACTGACATGCGTGGTGGAAATAAATAGACCGTAGCGGCCACACACACAGAAAGGAGCTGACTCAAGGACCATATATTTTCTTCAAGGAGAACAGATTCGAAAAGAGGGTGCTGTAGAGGCCTGGCCCTTGCCTCTCATTGCATAGCTGCCGATGTACCACACCATAGTATTATGCTCACAATGAGGCCGGTGTAACCAGATTCCATTTGGTAATTAGCAATGATTCAGTGCAATAGTAATAGCTAGAGCATGGTCAGGTATTGGCAGTGTCAGAAAAGAAGCTCACCAGCGTTAAAGGGTGTCACTGTCGGATGAAATGAGTAAACCCAGTCCTATCCAGAAGGTGAATGATGGCGGGAGGTTTAAGTTGAGGCGCCAGGAGTACACGTACATATACCTGTGAGCTTGGGTGTATTCAACAACTGGCTCTCCCGACCGTCTATGGTCGAACTGGAGGTTATCGTTTTACCTTTTTCGAAAAAACCTCTTGCGGGTCCGAGTCCAACACAGCACGTGGTATGGTATGATATCATAACAGCCGGGTCGTATGCAGAACATACATAGTCTCGATCGATCACGATTATCTTACAATAATACTTGTTCTGGAGCATACCTCAGTGTAGAGCGATTATGAGTTGCAGTGGTATTAGGCAAGCCCGCAGCTAGAACTACAGCATTCTCAAACTGACTCATCTGCATAACCCTCCAAAATAGATAAGGGGCAACAATGTTTATTGTGGATCCCCTGGCCTTCCTGCAGCCATGCCATACCCATTCTGGCAAGCCTCACAGAGCCCTTCGACCGTCAATGAGGACCCTCCCTTGGAAATTTTGACATCTTCTCTACCTCTCTGTGATGATCCCTATAGTCTGTTCCGTCTGTCGCATCATGAGTCTCTTTTGCTGATTTATCTGGATAGTCACAGGGAACATGGAAGCCATCGCCTATACTCTCGGTTGCTACCAGAACTACCCTAATTGCTACCGCCCGCCTCAGCTTCCTACTTCTACTGATGAAGACTTTTCTAGGAGGGATAATCCTGGTAATGGTAAGCCTTTCAGTTTTTCTTTCAGCTGGTTGCCTGACATTCTGGAGCTCCATGCATTCCGTATTATCGTTATTATCCATTTGCACCTCCAAATAATGGTTATACACCCCCTCGTGTGCCGACAGCAGCCTCACCGCCGTCAACCAGCTGGAAAGGTTTCCCTCCTTCAAATTGCATGTCTGGGAATGACCAGACGCCTACATCTGGCAGTACAGCCTCGTTTCACTCGTCCATTCCACCAGCAAACCCGGAAGAGACGCCCACATCAAACGCTCCCCCGACACAACAAATGCGCGAATCGAGTACAGATCGCGATCCCCAAGGACATATGGGCAACTATCGGTCTAAGGTCAGCACCTCGGCCACACAACGAGCAGCTTCACACCGGAGGAAACACGAGGCGAAATTTGCATGCCCTCATCCGAACTGCAACAGCCGCTTTACTACTGCTCGCAACAAGCAGAGTAAGAAGTTCTACTTGATCATCTGGCCATCCATACATAAAATATTCCATCTCTAGACCATGAAAACTCTCACCGGAACCTCAAGAGTTTCGCTTGTAGCAAATGCCATCTGGCAATGGCAACTCGTTCCAATGTTCTCCGTCACGGCAAGAAGCAACATCCTGGGCTAGGTTCGTGTTAACACACTCAGATTTCCAACTTATCATAACATTGTTGCATCTAGTCATCCGCGCAGAACCAAGTGACCAGCCAAAAATCATACAGGATTAATCATCTCAATGTAATTGTAGCATATATATACCCTGCAATCATCTGTACATGTTAAATCATTGCTCTTTAGCGCTCTTCGTTGTCGTACTGTTTTGTTCTCATTGGCTGTCGTTCATGCACATACCCGATAATTATTAATTTACACAATCATCATAATCATCATACGTGGCCTCATTTGAATACAGCATAAGTTCGTGTGAAGACTCGGAAGAAGGATTCTGAGCCTGTGCGAGGAAGCATTACTCTAGCTCTTGAACAGGATATAGTATGGAATGTAACAAAAACAATGTCGAGCTCTTCGTTCCCATGCATTCGGGGAAGAACCATCGATAATCGATTAGTTTGACAGACACCAACCACATACGATGCTTGCTTCTCAACATTGCAATGCGAGCTTTCTGACACCCCATTTCATTCGATTACTACAGATACCTTAGTTGTCGAAGGGTACAAATGCTGTTTAAATGACAGCTTGGGTCGTACAAAATGAGTCGGATGTGCATATCACCTCTTCAAGTTTCTCTTCGCCTGAACGCTTGCCATTTTTTGAGTGCTCTCCGTCTGAGCCTATTCAGACAACATTCGTTCTATCCATCAGTAGTATTTGCGGGAAATACGAGATAGTCACGAACCCAAATAGGCCAATTCCCAGCGTTCACAGCACTGCCCTTGGAAGAAGCATGAGAATTCTAACAGAAAACGATCGGTCAAGGACCTCTGTACATATAGTTAGTGTGCTAATTTCAGCCTTCAATCGGCTGTGCAATGTACATTCAGAGAGCACCGCACATATTTCTCCGTCTACTAGCGCTGAGCACTTTGACTTTTTGGGACCCGGAAAGATGTTCATTATAAAGTGGTTCCAGCTTCATGTTTGACAACTGCCACCTTGAGAGCCTGAAGCTGTCTAAGTGTCAATAATCCAGTAAGGTGATTGCGGACAGTATGTCTACCTCCTCTCGATACCGTATTCTTTTTGCGCTCGAGTTCAAGTTCAAGTTCAAGTTTCTCGTGTTTTGCTCACTCGAGGCATTTGACTTGTAGCATTTTCCCGGAGAGAAAGGAGGTTAACTCGTGGTAGAAGGAAGGCTCAAGGCCTCCACCTGACGGTAATACACAGCCTGGATAAAAGAACAGCGTGAACCTCGCACGAACGCGCCGTGGGTTCGTTTAAGTCCGCGTGACGTAAGCCGTATCAAAGAACTCGTGCCTTTTACACGGAATAATGTTAGTTGTGTCTCTTCACCTACTAGTAGTACTGCTGCCTGGCTATATTTATCTTCCCGTTATTCAAATGGCGCGTCGAACTATTTTCAGGACTTTTGAGAAGGTAAACCATGCTTTACGACCAGCTGAGCGCCTTGACTTTGGCGCTCAAGACGAGCCGAACACCCGGCAAGCACAGCCTACACAGCCTTACAATGTCGAAGGCAAAGTCTATATAAGTATCATAACGAGTCATTAGGGAACACTGGCATTTCCCCCCTCCCTTCCACGTACTTCATAGTGCTCAGCATGGCTGATCAGTTCTACATTGACACGCCGATTGTTGTGATTCCCAACACCCCTCCCGAAATTCGTCCACAGCTTCCACAATTCGATCCAAATGATGACCTTTCACAAGGCTGGCCCTCGAGTGATACCTATCATAAAGGTTTGGTCGCTTCACTTATGCTTGACCTCGCATTGACTACTATATTGTATTACAGACAATTTGAGACTACGGATCTCGCCCTACCAGAACCAACAAGCTCAACCATCACCGTATCTCAACTCTCCGGTCTCCCCTTCTCCGTTTCTGAGCTCTCCAATTTCTCCTCCTTCTTCCACGCTTTCCTTGTCTCCTGGTCTGGCTGCTGCATTCGGTAATGTCACACTTGGCGATGAGCCATCGCAGGAAGAGCCCTTTCCCTGGAATTTGGAGCAAAATATACTTCAGGATCCGTCTCCTCTTTCCACAAGCGGAAATGTGTCTTCGGATGGGCTTAATTTGTCCACTTCTATGGCCAATGACCAAGTCGACAATCTCTATTTATCGTCAGCGACTTCAGAAGAAGAATTCAATGATCTTTTAACAATAAACCTCAATTTTGGAGATTCGCCCAATACTGCCGACCATGATCCTTCCCCTTCTCAAATAGATTTCGATTCTTATCTATCAACTCAGCACAGTGAAGGCGCAGATTCTTTCTTTGTCACGAATTCCTCGGTCCCGCCCATTGCGAGCGCGTTTGGTGCAGATCTGTTGTCGACAAACTCCATCAACATCAGCGGAGGTGTCCTTCAGCGCCGTCATAGCCATTCTGATACAAGGGTTCCTAAGTCTCATCCAGTGTGCGGAGCTACTGGATCATCACTGATGCCACTCGATGGACACGACGATAGCAGGCAGCTTCGCCGCCATAGCCATTCACACAACAACTCTGAATCTCGTATCAGCTTGGTGACTTTGGGCATCAGCACACCGTCATCCAACTCATTGTTGTCCCCGGATATGGTGTCAGCAGAGCACAGCACTCATCCATTGCAGCGCCGACACAGCCATTCTTCTGGAAGTCAGAGAAGCATAGAAACTATCGGACCTCTCCGGAGAGCTCAGTCAGTGCGCGGCCGTAGTCCGTATGCTCGTCCTCAAGACATTGGCCCAGCTGACGTATATCCGACTCCCAAATCTGACGGAAATTTCCTCCCACACAATGATACGCGAACATCTGAGTACTCTGCGCCTCCATCACCACTTCCACCCTCATCGCCTCATTCCCGGAATGACCAGCAAACCAATGATAACATATTCAGGTGTCACGACAAGGTCTCGGGAATTGGTTATCCTATCTTACAAAGGGATACTATTGCTTCTGACGCCGTGTTGCAAGCAAGCGCGAAGCGACGGAAGAAGGCTCCGGTGTATGAGTGCAAGACATGTGGTCAGAAGCTTACAAGCAGGGACAATCTCAACAGTATGTGATTACCCTATTCTGTCTCCCCAAAATCTCACGTTCAGCTTTCTCAGACCACATGGATGCGCACGCGGGTATTAGGCGTCACCAATGCGATTATTGCCATGAACGTTTCAGAACCCGTAGCGTGCTCAAACGCCACCAGAAGAGTAACAAGTGTCCTGCGTCTCGTCTGAGCCTCAATAACCAGGTATGTTACTTGACGCATTAGTCTCAACTTGGACTTACTTATCTGTCTGAGTAGCCTGACGATCCTTCCTCCGTTCAAATGACTTCGTCCTAGTTACCTGCTAATGACTTCCACTCTGCTCCGTCGTCCAACTCAATATCCAAACTTTACGTATACCCCAGACACTAGTAATCTCGCTGTTAAGTTGTCTAAACTCTTCTGATACCCTTACACTATAGTCTTCTCTCCACGATTTCGCGTTCAAGCGTTCAAAGTACTTAGGAACCTTCTTCTTGTACTTTTCTACGTGATCATGGTCACGAATTCTTAGTTGTTCAATCAACAAATTTGCCCGACCGTCGCGTGTGCCAGACGTACTTATTTTCTCGGACTCACCAGATTGTTTGAGAGCGCCCCCTTTCTTTCTTTTTTCATTTGTCCCCAAGACTGCATTTACTGTATCTGAATGTTTGGTGATATTGACGAACTCAGGCTCCACGAGGGTGGCGCTGCTTCGCCCTCACTTTTCTCGCATATGTTTGCATTACCAGTAAAGATGTGTCAAGGTCGGAAACTACCTGTGACCATGCTACAGATCTTTTGCTGATATGAAGATGACTGAAGAACTTGAATACCTCGAGAGGATCCTTGGCATCTACCGCAGTACCTGGTATGCTTGCTTCTTGCTTGCTTCACTCAGGGTCATCATTTTTGTTCTATGTGAGCCTCGCTTTTAGAGAGTTATGGACTCTCAATCCGAATGGTGTTCAGTTGATCTTTTAGTAACAACCCCCGCTAATCTCACTTACAACTACTTTGATCAAATCAGTGAGGCCCCCCATATCGCTCTTCTTTTGGCTTCGAGACTGACACACACGACTTCATCCAGGATGTTTGAGCTCTCTACTCGTCCTCCCCGGTCTCCGAGTCTGCGTTGACTCTGTCGTTCAGAATTTGACAGGCAGCGTCAACGAGAACAAGAATATTTCTGCATATTGCTGGAACGCCACTCTTCCAATTTGAAATTATGAACAAGTCTTTCATAAGGAAAGAGAGTGTTGACCAAGTTCCGCGTTTCGGACACTGATATGATCTTCCTTCCATTCAGTATGGCAAGTAATTCCCTCACCGGGCCCGTGGCGAGATAAAGAATTGTCGACAAACTTGAAGTCAATCGAGTCTCGAAATTCATCATAATTAAAATGACAAATCTTTCAGGCCCGAGTTGATTATATGTTATGGCGAGCTCGCTGGATGAGTGCAGTCTTATATATGCATCCTCTGTATCCTCATAAGGACGACTGCTCACTCGCTGAGGGATCGGATGATTGTAATGTAACCTACTACGCATATGTCTCGAATTTTATGACGATCTCTAAGATGGATCCAACTGCTAGCGAGCTACAACTAGGAAGCTGGGGAGTTCCAATCGTACCCAAATATTCAGATGCAAGAAAACAAGATTGGTATTCGTCTATTCATTAATTTGTAATCAATAGCAAGATTACGACAAAGAACTTGTCGGCTTACACAATGCATATCTGGACTACTCAACGAAATCTATACTTGGGGCAGTGCACTATGTCCTGGAACTGGTCCGGCACTATACTGTTGCACCATCGTATATTGTGGCGTGACCAGAGGATATGTGGCGGGAGTCTGGATGTACAGGGGAACGCCATAAAGTTGCGGGGATCCGTTGTTTGGCTTATTTTCAAAGAAATGGGCCTCTGCAACAGAAGTGTTCCAAACGGTATTACCGCGAGACTGCCCAACGAGTGCAAGGACGAGGAGGGTGACGGTATAAAGGAATACTGTTGAGGGCAGTGTCAGTGAAAAGAAGCTACCTGAGAATCTAGTCAAACACTTTCAGACAATCCAGGCACCGAATGAACAGCCCATAATGGTGAAGAACTCTCGGCACCAACCTTGTTGAATAACTCAAATCAAGCTGTGAATGCATAGATTGGAACCATGACAAGATATAGATCTAGCATCAAGTTCACTGTCTTCACACCCGAAAGGATAAAGTATGTCTTTCCACTGAGCGGTAAGCGCGCCAACAACCGAAAAAATGATCCAAAGAACAGCTAGAAGAAGAGGGTCGAAAGACATCACTTGGATAATATATAATAGACATACTCAAAGTGACCAACTCCACAGTAACTTTGGATATAAATGCGCCCCTACGAATCTGACCAACGACCAGCCTGAAAAAATTATTGGAACAGTCGAGGACACGTTTCACGAATCACGTACATCAGCGGCAAGAAGAGTGCAGTCAGAACCCCAGCAACTAGTGCGACAATCTCAAAGTCATAGATGATAGTGAAGCGTATGACTGATGTGGTAATTTGTATCCAGTGAACGGCCAAGCCGAGAACGACAAGTCCTAGAAATAGTGAAAGAGCTGGGTGATGCGAGAATCCCATTAGTGAATGAAGTACAAAGAGCGATAAAAAATGGAACCAACAGAGGGCAGCAATGCGGAACTTGCTAATGGACGACATTTTAATGACAGACGAGGGGTGAAATGAAAGGCAATGGACGTTGACCGGACCTATTATAGACCTCTGGACAGGCGTCGGGCGATGCATCAAGGTATTAATACAGTGAACCAGATCTTTCGACTCAAAGCTGTGACTACTCAGTACGTGCATACGATGGTGCACATGACGGTTGTTCCAACATAGTAGGATATGTTGGGTAGTCAAATAGGGATTTGTTCTTGCACAGGCTTCAAAGTCTTCCGTAGTAGTCGGCAGTCGTGTACTACTAATACTTTTGATTCACGGTCTATTTGCAGCCCACAGTATTCCATGTCTAAAAATTGAGATAAAAGTACCTTTCCCGTCTCGAACCCAAAAGAGCTAGCCAAGCAATTGGTGGCACATTACAATAAGCAGCGAGTGTCAACCAAGGTGTAGACATCAACCCACAGAAGACAGTTATCTTGAACCTGGAGGTCAAAGCTGTAAGTTCGGAGATTGCCTAAAGAGATTGTCAAAGACACCCAGAGCAAGATTGACATATTTGACAGCTAAAGCATATTTAGGCAATAAACTTCCCACTTGCAAACCTTTTGTCACTGGTGAGAATTCGACATTAGTGCTTGTCACTTTTCTCGTTCACGCCCGAAAACTTCGTTCTTGAAGAACTAGAGACGTGACCCATAAGTAAACTTTACGAGCAAGTAGACTTTACCAGCAGATAGATGCCCGTCGTGAAGATGGACTCTGTAGACTCGATGCCGACAAGGCATGGTCGACTCCATCTCGCCCGAAACGGCACGTCCTGGTATACTACTTCACATATCATATACGGCACACCAGTGATCAGCACAGCCTATCAGGATTCAGTAAGGTGTTGAGCTGAAAGGATTCACGACCATGGGCTGGATTATCTGCCCGAGGCTGGAAAGTTCCTTGGCGAACCTTCTGTTGCAAGTTCTCCTGCGTAAACAAAATCGGCACTTGATTCGACAAGATACACTGTCACTGTCGTGTCGGCGCCGTCGTACGATCATGATGGTCGTAATTGGTGTGTTGTCCAACTCAACGAATTCTGATCAAATTTACTGTCCCCTAGAGCACGGTACCTGGCGAACACTATTATGCGGACCGATGTCTTCTGACCCTTCCTACTTGGCTTGCATCTTTGGCTTCGATGGATATAAAACTTCTCAGACAGATTACTGACCAGCTTGACAGTCATCAAGAGGTTACATCGGACCTTTTGTATGGAGCACTGGGAAAGCTCCGAGTCCGAGTCTGTCCTGACAGAGGACCAAGTAGAGGCAGAAAAGGTGTCGAGAGTACCAGTAGGCTTGAGCAGTTAGTTTTCCGGCAGGTTCATTGTATGGGATATACCAGACAAGGGTGATATGCCTTTATTACCATAAATTAATTTTATTAGAGCCTCCAATTAATTAGTATTGCGGGAACTGCGCCACAACTTTCCGATACTCCATATTTAGTCCTAAACACTCCAATCGTGAAATGACGAACGACACCAAACCTGCCTGGTAACAGTATAACTTGACTCTTCCGAGAAACTAGACTTGGGGCAATCCGCTGTGTCCCGGTGTGCCGGTATACTGCTGTGTCATCTGATATTGTTGCGTAGGTGCCGGGGTGTATGTGGAAGCAGGGGGGATATACACGGGCTGCGCGCCACCAGTTTGTGGGAACCCGTTGCCTAGGTTCTTTGCCAAGAAATCAACCTCTCCAACAGAGGCAGTCCAAACGATATTTCCGCGAGACTGCCCAACGAGTGCAAAGACAAGGAGGGTAACGGTATACAGGAACACTAGTGAGAGTGGCATTGTCAGTAGAAAGACACTGCTTGAGAATCTATTCAATCACTGACAGGCAATCCAGACGACGAATGAACAGCCCATGATAGCGAAGAATTCTCGGCACCAGCCTTGTTGAGTAACTCCAAAATCAAGCTGTGAGTGAATAGGTTGGAAGTAAAATAAGAAAATAGATCTACCGTTAAGATCAAAGGTATCTCCACACCCGAAAGGATAAAGTACATCTTTCCACTGAGCAGCAAGCGCGGCAGCGACCAAAAAAATGATCCAAAGGACAGCTAGAAGAAGGAGGTTCGAAAGACATCACTTGGATGAATATATATACAATATAGACATACTCAAAGTGACCAACTCCACAGCAACTCTGGACGTAAATGCGCCCCTACGAATCTGACCAACGACCAACCTGGAAAAAAAACCATCGAAACAAATTCAAGACACGGTTTCACGAGTCGCCTACATGAGCGGCAAGAAGAGAGCACTCAGAACCCCAGCAACTAGTGCGACAGCCTCAAAGTCATAAACGACAGGGAAGCGTATGAGCGATGTGGTAATTTGCATCCAGTGAGCAGCCAAGCCAAGAACGACAAGACCAAAAAACAGAGAAGAACCTTGCGGTGGATGGGTAAGAAACTCCCATTAGGAGTACCAAGAGCGTCAGACACCGAAACTCACTGAGTGCAATGACGCGGAACATGCTAATGAACGACATTTCTTAGAAGTGAGAGCGGAGGGGGGGAGGGGAGATGAAAGGGGAAAAAAAAAAGTAAACTGCACACTATGGTTGACCGGTGCTCGATATTTAAGCCCCTAGCCTCAGGGGATCAATTCTGTCAAACTTTCAATCTGTCACTGTCGCATAATGATAGGGTCCCCCATCAATGGATACCAAGAAACGTTTGCTTGATCGAAAACAGGCAACTTCTTTCCTCGCGAGGCTCTCTTCCGTCTTGGTCGGCACTTGGCGTCCACATTCAATACGGTGCATTCCATACTCTAGAAAGAAAAAAAAAAACTGAATACAAAACGCCTCTCAAGTCCAAGGCGGCTTAGGAGACAAAACGGGGGGGGCACGCTACGGACTCGGCGAGGCGGCTCTTTCAACCAACTATATGACACACATACCTCGACCCGTAAAAAAAAGTGCTACAGGGCCTCCAACTCGTCCGGACATCGCCCAAGTCAGTAAAAAAACATCAAACACCCAATGTCGAGTTAATCAGCCAAGGATTGACATGTTTCACAAGGGGTTTGGCGTCTATCCATCCATCCCACCGGCAGACTCACGCTTCCCGTTCCGACTCACAGACTCGCGAACTCAAACGTATCGCGTACCCAATCCCAGCCCAGGGTCTAGCAAGCAAGCAAGCAGGCCTCCGACGATACTGCTCTCATGCAAGTTCCAGAATGGGCGTGACATCGAGGCCTGCGGGCAGACAGACAGGCGCCCTCTCGTAAACTGACAGTACGTAGCCCGAGTCAGGGGCTTGACAGCCAACGAATCAACACGATCCACTAGCCAGTAGTCAGCACTAGTACATTATCATAAAACACGGGCCAAGAAAGCGAATCATCAGAAGCACGAGAAGAGCCATGGATCGTGTGTATCCTTTAGTGTATTCAAGCTCGTGGCGGCTCATTGCTTCTTTCTTTAAAGCCTGTAATCTCGAACTTTCTTCTTGAACCTCTCGTAAAGGACAGCGAGTCAGATGGCGTATCTAGGGGGCTTGACAGCTGCTGACCAACTCGTCCCATCTGAACGGGCGAATCAGCGCGGTCCGCTAGCCAGTAGTAGATTATCGTAACACGGGTCAAGAAAAGCAGTTTTCAAGAAGCGTACCAAGAGCATCCAAAAAGACCTGAAATAGTGATTTCCAAAAACTCTTCATATATCCAGACACACACATAGGAAAGAAAACAATCAACAAAGAGAGAGAGAGAAAGAACCAAGGACCAAAGCAAAAAAGTACTACCATACACCAACCAAAAATCGCTAAATTAATTATATATCACTTTGGCCATGGGGAAAGAAAAACGAGAGAGAGAGAGAAGTGACTCGCGTGTACGTAAAGTAAATAGATACTGTACAAAAAAGAGACAGGGGAAAGAAAAGTGTCCGTATACGTATGCGTGAGGAGGGAGGGGGGGTATCCCGACAGTTACATGTTACAAAGGCGGACGGAGGAAACTGGAGGCTGTGATAGGGCCGGGCCGCGGGGGTGGGGGTGCGCAACAAATTATCCATCGCATGAAAGCAAAGCAAAAAGCAAAAAGCAAAAAAAAAAAAAAAAAACGAAAAACAACACAAATATATAACAGCGATTACAACAACTTGCGAAGCAATATATAAACACACACACAGAGAGAGCTGTAGCGCGGGTCGGAGCGTAATGAGCGTAGGTCGTCAAATCAATGTCGACGTCAAAATGTCCGTAAACGGAAAAGAAAGGAATGATGTAGTGAAGAGACAAGCCAGCCAGCTTCAAGCGGGGTGTAGGTCGTGGGAAAAATGTAGGGAGACAGCCAGCCAGCTTCAAGCGGAAAAAAGGTGTAGGTCGTATAACACAGTAAAAAAAAAAAAAAAAAGAGCAAAGCAAACGTGCGCGGGCCGGCCCGAATATATACAAGACAAAAAAAAAAAAAAAAGGAAAAAGAAGAAAAGTCAATCAACTGAGCATCTGCACAGCATAATTAAAAAACAAAAAGGAAAGCGCACCCCGATAGCCCAACTAGAGCGCCACACCCATCCTCGGGACGCCCCAGGCAAGACTATGGCTACGACTGCTCTCCTCCATCTTCTTGACGCCGCCTCCAAGTTTGGCAGACGACGACGACAACGGTACGGACGTCGTAGACGCGGGATCAGGCGCCGACGTCGCATTGCCCGCTTCTTGCAGCTTCACACAATCCGCACCTCCCTCTGAACGCACTAACAACAACAATCAGCCTTGGGGATGCCGGAGCAAGACTCGAGCTCACAATGCCTATTCAGCGCATCCATCCGCGCAAACTGCTTACCGCACCCCTCGCAATTAAACGGCCTATAATTCGTATGAAGCTGCTCGTGCCTCTTGCAATCATGCTGCCTCGCAAAGCCTTTGCCGCACCCTGGCCAGTGGCACTGGAATGGCTTTTCCTCATTATGGGAGCGTATGTGACCTATCCTTCGTGAGCCAAAAAAAAAAAAAAAAAAAAAAACTCTCGAGAAGAACAAACACACACCCTTGAGATTAAAACTCCTCGTAAAGGTACTCCCGCACCCCGGAACAGGACATACAAACGTCGCTTCTTGTTTCCTCCTCCTCTGACTGGCATTTGCCGTCCGACCAGTCGTAACATTCGGCTTTGAAACCATGATGGGGACGGCGCCCAGGCTCTCGTCGTTCTGGCTGCCAGTTTCGGCGGCGGCGGCTGCTGCAGCGGAAAAATCAAACGCATCTTCGTGCTCGAGCTGGAGGAGACGGCCGCGGGGCGATGCATGTGGGCTCGGGTAGGGACTGGGTCTGGCGCTGCCGGGGACATCAAGGCCAGCGTCCCAGGCCACGCTGGCGCCGCGCTCGGAGCGGTGTCTGGAGCCGGCAGAGGCGCTTCTATAGTGGCCATGGTGTGGGCGCTGTGGTGGACTCTGTGGCTGGGGCACAGGGACGGCGGGGGGAGTGTGGAGGAGCTCGGGGACGGGGACGGTGGCGGCGTTGGAGGGCGAGAGGTACTGCTGGCGCTGGAGCTGTTGTTGATGACGGATGAAATGTTCGTGGGAAGAAGGGGGGAAGACGAGGGGAGGGCTGAGAAAGTCGGTTGTGAAGCGGAGATCCTCAGAGCGAGAGGGGCGGTGGCGGGAGTTGTTGTTGGCAGCGTCTGATCTGGAGCGACGGAGCTGGGCGGTGGTGGTGTGGAACTGGAAGCCGTTGTTGGGAGACAAAAAGTCGTTGGCAAAGGAGGGCTGCTGGAGGAGAGAGTCGGTTGCCCAGGTGGGAGGCTCTAGGGCGGCCTCGGATTTGCTGCGGGAGCGGATGGGCTGGGGAAAGAGGTAGGGCAGGGGCAGGGGCTGGGGAGATGCGGAGGGAGATCTCGAGGGCGCAGGGGTGGTGGCAGACGAGACAGCCGGGGACGGAGACCGGGACGAGGGCCACGGGGGAGCAGAGGGGACATGGGCGGGGTCGGCACCGCCGGAGACGGGGGTGGCGGGGACAATGTGGAGCTGGGGCCCATCATTGGGGCGATCGTCCGGGGCATTGATGATGATGCCAGGGTGCTGGGTGGTGAGGAGGCGCGGGGGCGAGGGCGGCTTGGCGGGGGGAAGGGGCTCGGTGGGCCAGCTGGGGGAGCTGAAGGAGAGGCCCTCAAAGGACTGGGCGACGGTCATGTTGGGAGAGTGGAAGGTGGTGTGGGTGGACGAGGCAGACGAGGCGTGGGACGCATCGTCGTTGTTGTTCTCAGAGCCCGAGGGCGACGGGGAGCGGTAGTAGGACTCGAAGATGAGCATGGAGTTGGCAGAGTTGGGGGCGTCAAAGTCGTGGGGGTCGTATGGGTCAAAGGCAAAGGAGAGGTCAGAGTGGTCGGAAAACGGGGATCCAGTGAGATTATAGTCGAATAGATTAAGCGGGGCCTCACGCGGCGACGGAGGCTGGAGATCCACATTTATATAGCCCGAGCCCTCGTTCGAATGCACGTCGTCCATTGCACAGAGCCCACAAACAAACACCAACCCAGACAATCCTTTTTTCACACTCCGCTTCGGCCCACGTTTCATCACAAGTTTCATGCCGCATAGCCATCCCACCCATCACAATCTCGATGTCCACATGCAATCCGTAGAAAAAAAAACCATGTCTATACTCAATGCCGCAAGCCCGCAGTCCAGTGGGCCCTAACTGGAACTTTATCACTCATCCCGCCCCCACCTCCAACCCGAGTCTGTGGCGCTAAACGCCCTTTCGGTTATCAGTAGTATATTTCGTTGCATCCAACAATTGTAAAGATTGCGAAGATGGGGAGATGCATAGTACAAGTTGTCATCAAACTGTTGCCATGAGCGCCGTAATTCAATGTGAATTTCATATTTCAGAGCGCAGGCACTATCCTGCATCCAACGCTAGCCACTTTGCGCCGTCCCAAATCGCACGTATACTCATCAAATGATACGTAGTAATCCGGATCGAACATTGAACACGAATGACTGCTCCGATGCACGACATGAATTTGGCAGCATGGCTTCTAGAATCTACACCTGTACACCGGCGCCGCCGCGGCGGAAATCGAATCTCAAGGGGTCAACATAAATTATCTCTCTCAAACCAGATTACTTTCCTTTCCAGGCGCCGTTATTCAATGGCGTCAATCTCTCTCAAACCAGATTACTTTCCTTTCAAATATGGCGCTTCCCAGGAGTGACCAGATTTGGCCTCTCATTGTTACAGACCGGATAACCCATCACGAATCTCCCAGCCTATACAATTCGTCATGCCTTTCCAGGACACCCTCCGTATCAAAATGACGTCCAAGTCACACCCCAGTGATTGTATGTGTGTTTCATTCTGCAAAACATACACCGGGGGTCTCTGTCTGTCTACCTCGTTCCAGGGCCCATTCAGGGCTCCACCTCAAAGACGACACAATCTACTTGAATGTCTGCTTGGTTCCTGACCACCTGTCAAACAGACGGGCGTAACGGCGGCGTATCACCAACCCCCCGCATTGTCAGCCGAGGGGTCCAATGCTCATCTCCAACAACTCTGATCGCGATCCTCGCGTCTCTCGGAATTATGGTCCACAACTACCGTCTATGTACATCTGTCTCATTGTAAATCTCCTAATTGAATACATATATAATTTGATTGATACGCACCGAACCCTAAATTCGGTGGACTAGGCCATCGGGTGACACAATCTATACGAATTTGGAAAAAAGAGCTGCGCAAACCGAAGGAGATTAGAAATGAAATGACGTCGTAGCGGCATCCGGCCTTGTTCGTGCCCGAGAACCGTGGCGCTAATCACAAAAACGCGGCATCAAATACAAAAAAGGAAAAAAAAAAACACAAGGGGCTTCCTCCTAATAATGAGATTCCAAGGAACCTCGTGCACTCATTTTCTCGCGCCACACTCAATCTTAGGTTGTAGTCAGACGTCTTGAAAAGGATAATGACAAGTCAATATCTTGAGACTCGCCAGCAACAGGTGATATTATCCTCCGACCCTCAACCTCTGCGGATCTGTGACGTTTTCCGTTTATCCTCCGTGTCCCCTCCATGTCAAAACCTGTTCGGATCTCGGACCGCTATTCAGCACTATCCCCATCTTCGTAACTACGTTTCTTTTCATGGGTAGTGGATTGTATCTGAAAAAATATCTCAAGGTATATGGTCCTAACGTAATTGGATACACACTTGTCATGTCAACCCCTTATAAAGATCATTTTGATTCGCGATAAGCGTAGAGTTTGACGGTGGTTGTTCTTTACCCGATTCATCATGAGCTACCGACAAACTTTTTTTTTTTTTCGTCGTAACAAGTCAATAATTTGTGTTAAAGACGGAAGGAACTCGTATCGGCAGCCTCGAGAGTCGTCATGCACACATATCTGGGGTTACTGATCATTTCTGAGTACACCCTGATCATCAGGTCATAAGACTTCCGGTAGTAAGACTTTCCCTGAAAGGTTAAGGACACAAGTCGTCTATCAAATTGAGACCCGTCCCAAAACGATTCCCGGAGACAAGGTTATGACATAAATGGAGCCTAAGGCATTCCAGGGTTAGTTTTTCCCACTAGGCCAACTTTGTAAATGCCCCCGACCGATGTCTCCAACCTCCAGAAACAAAAGATGGTGGAACCTGGTCCGAGCATTCCGATAGCTAGAAGAATCGACACGCAATCATCAGGGGTGACAATGACTAGTTTCCGTAGGATTTACCTTCTTTTTATAATGATAGCCTACGGCCCTGCCCTTTGCCCCTTACGATTCACAAAGGGAGGCGGGAATGCGTCTCCCTCCCCAGGCATACAAAGTAGCAGGCCCCGAAGAGAGGGCTGCAGAGGAGAGGAGAGGGAGGATTCATAAGAGAATTAAATTAGGAATTGAACCTTTTTTTTTTTTTACCCCCATGAGGGGTACGTTTTAACCTTTTAAACTACTTGACCCAAAATATTCAATCAGTCTCTTGTCTCCCAAGTCTGGGTCTGGTGCCCCTACCCTTTTCCCAACCTCTGAATCATAAAATGTATCGCGAAGAATTATTAATTCGCTAGAAAAAGACATGATAGATTGTCCAACAAAATACTCCGGAAGGACACATTCATTATTTTTAGAATTATACGTCACAAGTGAGTAATATACCCGGTACTGTGGTATATCATTCCATTCGCTTGATCATCAACGTACCTTCCTGAACAAAAGGAAGAAAACAGGTGTTTCGGATCGAAAAGAGAGGAAACTGTAAATTTCAAGGATTACCATGAGAGAATCAGAGGACCGAGGAATAAACGATTCCGTAGAGATCGACCTAGCCAATGCCTCAAATTACTCAAAATCGTAGATTCGATAGTTTCGAGCAGTTTCTGTTGACTTGACAGAAGACCCTGCCTTTGATTACGAAAACGTCATGCGCGGCACTGAAACAAAGCAAGTCATCCCAGATCCCGTCACGCTGTCGTTTCACATGAAATTTGATATATGTGTACCGAAGCCTGGGAGGAAACATGCGACTGTACTGCGTTCAGCTTTTAGCGTCATGTCAGAGAGAGGGCTTGCCGATATCAAGGGAATTGATTATCACAAAGAATCAGACGGGGGCAAGGGGTGAGAAGATTCAGAGTCCTGCATGGCCGTGCTCAGGCTTGCGTACATTGGCTCTTCCTCACACCAGGGCTGTGTCGCCGGGCGTGCAGTGCAAAAGTCTATGTTTGAACATGCAATGACATGTTTGCACCAGGGGTGAGAGAACCAAATAATTGAAATAGCACTCGCCGAGGCATCCGAGGAGGTCAGCTTAGGCGACCGTCGCCCAAGGACAGAGTCCCTCGAGATGAGCATGCCGACATACGCATATACTAACAAGGACCCGTACCCACTGGCTGTATTCTTTGCCCTATTTTTTCTTCATCAGCAGTCGTCACCTCTGGAACTCTTAATTGCCTGTCATGGGTCTTCCACTTATCACCATTCCATTCCCCTAGATTTGCAAGATGAAGTGCCCATCGTTAGACATATACTCCGGGTTCGACACAAGTTGATGGAAGAAAGGAGGTTTTCTACGCTAGACGCGATCTAAATCCACAAGTTTGAGGCCAATCTACTCCGTTCAGCATATAACTGACAAGTTTCAAGCGTAAGTACATATCTTGAGCCGCCGGCGTCAGTAAACGGCCTCCACAAAGCGTAGAGCCGAGCTGCATGTGCTATCATCCCGAGGTTCAAGCGGATCATGACAAGAGACGTGATGACGAAGGGCATTGTAAGGCTATCCGTAAGTCTCTCGGGATGGTTCGTAATCCAGATAACCAAGGAAAATTACCCGAGTGTCAAAAAGAACAAAACATTCCAAATTTGGTTGGTCGATGCCGTGCTTCTTCGAATTTTTTGACATACAATCTCAGGATGGAGGCATCAAGCCACCGAACAATGGGACTCATGCATATGTAAGTGAGCATCACCGTCGGAACGCGTCCAAAAACATGTTCCCATCTTGACCCCAGAACGGGTGCAGGACGATCTGTGGTAAAAATACACACCACATGAAGTTATAGAAAGTGAGCCGGCGGCAGGTTCGTGCGACGAATGGAAAGACGGACTTAGATTTGCGATCGCGAGCCCAACTGACACATCATCAATTCAAAGGCCTAGAGCAATCCTATCAACCTGTCGATGCTGGGCTCAGTTCTCCTATGCAGCTTGTATCTGATCGGATCCAGAGTACGAGGTCAGACTTTCTATCAAAACGGTCCTTACGAAGAATTTCAGCCATGGTCCGCATCAAGAGGAACGCGAGCCACGGGACCATGGCAGCATTTGAGGCCTCTGACGTTCGTTCAAGGCAAATACGTAGAACCGGAAGCGTTGCCCTCTACAGAGTCTAACCTTCGTCACATCTTTCGAGCCTTTGAATTGCTGAGTTGAGGTCCCCCTTCCATCGTTATGCACGGAGTCTTTATATCAAACAAGGAACGAATCTCATGGCAGCTACTCGTCCATTCCAGCGTCCCTTGTCAGCTGTCTCCACCCTGTATTTACTCTTTTAATTGACTGTGCCTATTACATGACAAGCCTATGTCTAGCTTAGCATGAACTCACGTGTCCTCAGAAGCAGCCTCAATCGAAAGAGTGATATGCTCAATTTGGTTCTCGAGCTTCGCCCACCTGGCTTTCGATTCAAGATGTCAACAAGTATCAATGGGCACCAGACATCCTATAAGAATAAGACCTGCCGTTACCACCCTCTTCGTGTCCTTGTACACGCCAAGGTTCAGCAATGCCAATCCGAGTCGTACTCCCTTGCCTCCAAGACATGTTTGCCAGCTTTCCTAGGCGTACGAAGACTTCACTTGTTACACCCACTACTTCAGCTCTGGTGTTAACTAGCAGTGAATCAACACTCTTGCTCACCGAAAGCGATACCTTGACTTCCAGCACATTATACTCGTCTACATCCTCCCGTGACAATTGTACGGTCAGCCAGTCATCCAACTTCATTGTCTGCATTCCCATCGTTCCTGGGGTCAGTTTTGCCATATAAATGTGCCGGCATAGTCTATTACTCACATCCTTTCAGCTGTGGTTCTAGTCGATGAGCAGTTTCGTTCAACTGAAAGCTCTTCTTCTGTTGCAATCTTGGTGAGATCTCTGCCGTCCCTCACACTAAATTTTACTCAGCCATAGCTTGTGTCGTGGACGTCTCTCAGTTTTCCGTGCGTGCTGAGATGGGCTGCGGGCAAACCCCTGTTCCTTATCTTCGATATCACCGATTTAACGACACGCCCCTAATTCAAACCACGTTCCTTCTATACCGGTTATAACCTGATACCCAATCTGTACTTGCTATGTACTCTTCTTGTCTATGCCTTACATTCATACTATGTCACATGTCTTCGACTTCGGCAATGTCTTTGGGGAGCGTTCGGAAGCGCAGCCTCCGAGAAATAGTATAGGAATCGATTCTCCACCTGCATTCCTTGCTCAGTTCCTGGTCCCATGTGCTCCTGCACTCAAGGTGACGCTTACGTTGCTTCTGGAACATTCTTGGACGATGTGTGCCTCTGCAGAAACAAGACTTCCACTCAATAGCTACTAGAACGAAACCCATCTAAAGTCTGGGGTGGGGATCTTGTATTAAACCAGGAACGACGAGCTTCCGTCATCAAATTGATTCTCTGCCACCAGTATTCTTAACATACTTTCTGGTGGCAATGAATTAGATCCTGATATGTACTATCCACTAGGACTTACACCTCTTCATGTGCTTGTCCTGTGGAGATGCTGTTGTAGCCTGTTTGTCTGTTTCTTGCGCCACAAGATTGGGCTACAAATTTGCATTGTCATGGAGATCTTTCAAAGACCAAGCCGCTGTAGCACAATGGTAGTGCGTTGCTTTCCTACAATGTTATTCCTAGGCAAAGGTTGTGGGTTCGATCCCCATCAGCGGTTGTGAGAGCTAAGATACAGTTATTTTTATTTGACAAACAAATACATCCAAACTTGGCGGCACGTGTCAGCTGGTCACTCTTTTCCCTCGGACGCGTGTGACTTAAGTAGTCCGTATTGACATGACCGTCAATCCAAAGGCTATGGAACGCGCCGACAACGTGTCAATCGCGTCGGCGCACGACGAGCAACAATATCTCCGACTCATCCGACTCGTCCTCGATGCGGGCGACGTCCGACCAGACCGCACGGGAACAGGCACCATCTCTATCTTTGCTCCACCATCCCTCCGTTTCTCTCTCGCCAACTCCACGCTCCCACTACTCACCACAAAACGTACCTTTCATCGCGGCATTATTGAGGAACTCCTCTGGTTTACCCACGGCTCCACGGACTCGACGCTTCTTTCAAAGAAAGGCGTCAAGATCTGGGATGGGAACGGTTCACGCGCGTTTCTGGACAGCAGAGGGCTTCAGCATCGCCGAGAGGGTGATTTGGGCCCTGTTTACGGATTTCAGTGGCGACACTTTGGTGCTGAATATATAGATTGCGAGAAGGACTACACGGGCGAGGGTGTCGATCAACTACAGGAGTGTATCAAGAAGATCAAGGAGAATCCGACAGACCGAAGAATCATACTTAGTGCTTGGAATCCCAAAGGTACGCTATCAATGTCATAGGACTTGCGATTAGTTTGATATATTGTCTATAGATATACCACATATGGCCCTTCCACCATGCCACATGATCTGTCAATTTTACGTTCACCTTCCCCCAGCTGCGACACCAGAGGTCAAACCAAAACTATCATGTCTCATGTATCAGCGCTCTGCCGACTTGGGCCTTGGAATCCCATTCAACATTGCCTCGTACGCGCTGTTAACACATATGATCGCGCACGTCACTGGTACCGACGCGCATGAACTCATCATCCAACTGGGCGACGCACACGTGTATAGGGACCATGCTGAGGCGTTGGAGGAGCAAGTCAAGAGGGAACCTAGACCGTTCCCCAAGCTACGATGGGCAAGAGAAGGGATCAACGACATTGAGGAGTTTACATACAGTGATTTCGTGATTGAGGGCTATGAGCCTCACCCTCCGATCGCGATGAAGATGAGTGTCTGATGGATAGACTGGCCAGATTTTTTTCAATGTATCTCGGTATTTTGTAGACTATACACTACTTACTTTTGCTCATGAGTCGAGTCGTGAAGCCCTGAGGCCTGGCCTGAATTATGACATCACGTGCGGATGCCCGATACGATATTTAATCATTCAATCATATTGTCGTCGTTGATCTCCACTATTTCCATCCAATGGACAATTTCAAAGAGTTTCTTGCCAGAGTGCCCCCTGGATACCACTGGCCTGTGAGCTTCTGCTCAGTCGTTACAGTCGTCGTATGGATCGCGTCTCTCATCACCTCAAACGTTTCCCAAGTCGATCGGCTGTGGACGTTCCTGCCGTTCATCTACACCGCCTACTATGCTCTTTTGCCTCTATGGCCACAAGAACCTTCATTCTTTCTGTGTCCATACACACCAAAGAGTCTTGGTTGGGCAACAGCCAGAGATTTCAGTCCCAGGGCAGTCTTGATGCTTGGGCTAGTCTTTTTGTGGATGGCTAGGTACTTCAGGATCTTGAGCTGGTTTTCGACTTTGCTAACCTTTTTTAACTACAGACTCTCGTATAATACCCACCGACGCGGTCTCTTCAGGCTGTAAGCCCCTGTTCGTTTCTCGTTTCACATTAGGTCTCATATTTTCACAGAGGGGATGAAGATTATCGCTGGGCTATCCTCCGCACCAAAGTACCCCCGTGGCTTTTCCAAGTCATCAACCTCACGTTCATCGCTGCGACTCAAAACGTCCTTCTACTTCTCCTCAGTTTCCCAACTAAAACTGCATCTACCTTTCAACCACATACTCCTCTTGCCACGTCGGATTACATCCTCGCTGCACTTGCGCTGGTAGATTTGGCGGCTGAATTCACCGCAGACAATCAACAGTGGGCATTCCATCAATATAAGCACGCGTATCTGGCCGCCGAAAATGGCAAGGGAATATCTAAAGTCGATTTCTACGATAAGAAGAAACAATGGCTTGGATCCGGTTTAGACTTCACCCCAACAGATGCTAAACGCGGTTTTGTGACTCGTGGTCTGTGGGCATACTCACGCCACCCCAACTTTCTCTGCGAGCAATCCTTCTGGGTATGTCAATATTATTTCCCAACCAATCAAATATCCCTAACAAACACGCAACCAGTGGATAATCACTCTATTCCCCCTTCTTTCCCCTTCAAAGCCGGACTTTATTTTCACCTCCTTCCCATGGCATCTAATCCCCTCCCTCTCCGCCATCTTTCAAAACTTCCCCTATGCACTTTACCCCCTCCTAGCCCATCTTTCCGAGCCCCTTGCCAACCTTGCACCCGCCCTCGCACTCTCCCTACTCTTCTTCTCCTCTACTCTCTTTACAGAGTCCATCAGCGCGGGCAAATACCCGAAGGAATACAAGGCGTATCAGGAACGCGTAGGCATGTTTAGCCCACTGGGTACGTGGGAGAAGGGTCTCATGCTTGCCTGGCGTGGGCGGAAGAAAGAGGTCGATGGAATCGTTTGGGGTGAGGGAGATAAGGAAAAGAAGGAGTAGATGATTTTGAGAGAGCTTGAGGTCAAACACGGGCTTTTGTGTGACTATTATTATTAGGACCGTTTCTGTTTGTGTACATTATTCATTGGACCTGTATTATCAAGCAATTTCGAGAAAAGACTAGTGAGTTCCGCGCGATATTGTGTGCTTGGTGCGTTAGATGCGAACCCTTAGGGTAGCGGTTGCAGTCTTCTTAAGTTGTGCTATAAGTAATATCTTGAGGCTGAGGCTGTTATCTTCAAGTACTGAGAGTCTTACCATCAGCTGCGGCTGGCGCTGTTCAGTTTGACGGCAACTCATTTTTCCGCATATCAGTGTTCTTGTTGTTACCGACATGTAGTATCATGCATACGCTATGACAAAACCAAGATACTATGTACCCCAATACACTCACCAGCGATTGCAGATAGTTATGACGAAGAATATCTCGAGTGATCCAGCTCTCGAGAGCTCATCGTCAAAGTGACTGGCGATCATTCCCTTACACTAAACCCACCGTAAAAGCAATCAGGCCTGAAATAGCCAAGGATACACCAGTTGAAGACATTGCCGACCCACGATCGAGAGCAGAATTCTTTTTCGTCGGAACAGAGGCATGTGTGGTCGTAACTGTGGAAGTAGACGTTGCTGATGTAGATGAGGACGTTGTCGGCGCGGGGGTTGCGGAAGTTGCTACGTTCTTGGCGATAGCATCAGAAGCAGTAGACACCAACTCTGGAGGGATCCCGCCATCCGTAGAAGAGGTCAGCATACGGGGATACAGACATAATCCCCACTAGTACTACTCACCAACAAATGACGGGCCACAAAGATCAGTGGCATATTCGATGTCGCTGGCCGAGAACGAACCAGGCATCGTTTGGTTCATCAAGGTGAATGCACCCTTCATACAGCTAGTGCAGACGACGCTGGAGGGAAAACCCTTCTTGACTAAGTTGGCGATCGAAAGGATGTTCGTGGCGTTGAGATTCATGGTACCAATAAGCATCTCGATGTTCCTCAGCGTTCCCGTAACACAATTGATGCCTCCACTACTGGAACTATCCCGTCTTCAGAACGCGTCAAGCATAGATACACAAGCATAAAAGACTCACTCATTTAAGCACGCGACCTTCCGCACAGTCTTATACCCTGCCTTAACAGTCGCAATCGTCTGTTGTACGCGAGACGAGGAGAGACCGAACTCGTCAGAGCACCCCGTGGTAAGGCTGCTGAGGACAGCGGTGAGAGTATCATCGCTACACGCCGGGGCACTACACATGTTCCCGAGCCAAGTATCGAGATATCCAATGGCCGACTCCGGGCCATTTCCGGCGCCTATCATGATTGGGAGGAGCTGGGCGGGCTGCAAGCACGTACGGGCGATAGGATCCTATCCGATAGCCATGAGTGTGTTCATGCATCCAATCGAATATCTACCCATCGGTAACGTGTTGCGTCAGTTTCTTAAGAATGGAACCAGTATATTGGGACATACGAGTTTGCAGATACGAAGCCAACCAGGGCAGCGATCGTGATGGTGCGGAACATATTTGGTTCAAGAGGAGTGACCGTTCAACGGTGTAAAGAGGGCGAACTGAGATATCAAATCTAAGGAATTTTTCATGCGTGCGAAGTCCTTTTATAGTCTCCATGGGTGCTACAATTTCTGTTTCAGAATCATCAACCCTACAGGAGCCCTCAGGAGCAAATCGGGAGACTTCAGGAGATCACAGGAGATCGCTCGGGACCAAAAGCAAAAGGGGCTTGATGGGATACGTGATCCACTAGCTAAATGATATGGTTGAACATCTTCGTCTATGATTTATTTGTGCAGCTGAAAAAGCTCTGTGGTTCAGTCGGAAGCAAGGATCCAGGTGGAAAAGAAGAATGACTTAGCGCGACCTTGGATCATCAACATTTCAGCTTCAAGACTCAAGTTGGCTTCAAGACTCGAATAAGGTCGCGACTCCTAATTAATCAGAGAACCGACCGAGGCCGAATACATCACGGGCTTACCGGACGGATGAAACACAAGAGTTGAACACAGAGTTCGGAGAGGTATGCGGTATTCGATTTCAAGTGATCTAAACACGATGCATTTGAAAACTAACCTAACGATACAGCAATAACAATCATAGCCAGTGCACTCAACATAGCACCAAGGCCAGTTGCAGAATTATCCAGCACACCAGTAACAGCAGCCTTAGTCTCATTAGCCGCTGACGTTCCTATAGACATAAGTTGTCAACACTTCAATTCCACCCGTGGGAAAAGCTAAAAACACGAACTAGTAGTGTTGATGTTACACATCTCTGTAAGACGAGGGAACGTGGAGTCCACCGAGCCCGGCAAATCATTTTGTATGATCTGCACCCAGGACCTGATGCAATTGGTGCAAGTCATGCTAGCAGACAAACCTGATGTCGAATTCGCTAACGGTTCGGCAGTGGTCTGAACCGTCTGTGTTTCATTCGCTGAACGTATGCCGAACCGGATAGATCGTCTTCGTCTTGTGGTCTTTACATTAGACTCCAGTTGGTCGATGAAGGAGCCTGCCGTGGCGATCAGAGTACCAAAGTTACTATCCGAAAGGTTGGCAATTGTCCTGCTCGCGCTACCCATGAAGGTTTGAATGTTGGCCAGGGTGGACGTCACGCAATTCGTGCCAGCACTGATCTCAAAGTCAACAACACATGCCAGGCGAAAGAAAACACACACTCTTTCGAACACATAATCTTGCGAACGGTGGGGTAGACGTATTGCGCATTGTGGATATTCTCTAAGACTGCCGATGAGATGATCGCATCAGAGGCACAGCTCGTCGTGATATTCTTGACGACAGCCGCAATGGTGTCATTGCTACAGGGTTTGGTGGAACACATGCTCGTTACCCAACCGTCAATCGTGCTTAGAAGGGTTTCGTTCGAGGTGCCAGAAGGAACAGGGATCAAGGCTTCCGGAACCAAGCAAGCCGCAGCGTCTGGGTTGACTGTGACAGAGACTAGGGCCACCTTACATCTTGCAGAGAGTCTGAAGTATGAGAATCAGACTACGTTGACAAATGGCATACACAGAAGAGTACTCGCGAGGTAGAAGAGGCGTAGCCAGCCAGGGCCACGAAAATCAGAGCACGGAACATAACGCACAGCGAAATGTGGGTCACCGGAGAGATTCCAAATCTGGGGATACAGACATCATAGTGCAACTACTTTATAGTCTCCAGAACGTGATGGAATCAGCTATCATCATGATGTTGATCTGATGTTGATCTATTATTTCCCGATATTACTCACCCGCTTTTCAAATTCCACCTCTGCAATGTCAAATACCCACGCACCTTTCGCACCAGCTGAACGTTATCTCTGAAATGCTCGATTCTGATTTACATCAAACAAGCACGGCCCTATGCCGGGCTTCACGAGAACATTTCTCGTATGTAGGAGTCAGGGGGCTAAGCTGTTCTTGATTTATCTCGACGCTGTCTTCAGGCTAGGTACGAGAGTTGCCTTCAGAGACTCTTCGGTGTCTCTTAATCCCAATTGAAACACAATTCTATGACCATTCGCAATCGTACTTCATTATATTATCATGGTATCGAAAGTGACACGGTAAGCTGATCAAAACAGCCGTATGCTTGCCAAAGGAGCAGATGTTTCGAATGGCTTTATATACGCGTTTCTCAGAGCGATAACACAGATCTGCGTAGGTGTTCAACTTCTCATGTGTAATTTGGTGGGCTAAGGGAAGAAGTTCTTTTTTTTTTAACTTTTTTTTTTTTAAAAAAAAAGAGAAACTATGATTGGCAGCTTGGGAGACGTAGATATAAGTATCTCGATATTATATATCCCAGGGCTTGAACCTGTCGTTCTTCAAAGGTTCGTTTTAATTTCGTATATACTGTATAGTAATAATTTCACTCATCCACCCGTGCTTAGGAGTCAAAAGATTTGGAAATTTACGACCCTAAGGTGCTGCACCACATTCTTGTGAAGGTGAGAGGATACATCTCGCCAAACCCGTTGTTTCGTCATAGGATCAAGCCATATACCAAGAAACCAGCTCATTTGTATGTGTAAGTGCTTATCCACGGTATTGTCAACTCATGACATTGCCATAGATCCAGCGAGATATATTTGGCCAGGGCCTTTTTTACTACGCAAGGTGTGCTTCCCTTTGATGAAAAGATATCGGCTGCAATTAGATGTGATTAAGCGAACAGCACAAGAAACAATGCAAAATGCTGAATCCCCTCTTTTCGATAGCGTATATGCGCAATATGGGTAGCCTATGCCGATTGTCACAACTCGTGTTTTGCCTATCCAGTTCCTCTGTTCACCGACGTTGCGAAGAAGCTTTGGAAACTGACGTCACGTCAATGGGACATTTATGACGCCTTGTATAGCTCGAGAACGCCATCAAGAATAAGTTGGCTCAAGGGGCCTAAGAAGTAGATCCTCAATGAACACAGGTTCCGGATCTGAATGATTCTTCAAGTTGAGGATAAGTCGCGCTGCACTTGAAATGGTTGGACAAAGTGGCCTTGGGATTCCTTCCATCCGTTGGTGGAAGGTACAATGCCACATCCACTTTCTGAAGCAGCTCAAGCATTTGTGTCGGTATTGTTTAATATTCCCAACATTATCTGCAGTATGTCGAGAAACCCTTCGCCTGGAGGTCTCTTTCTTCGGAGCCGTTCACCTCTCGTTGACTCGTAGTTCATCTTCCAGCCATGCTCCGCTACCAATCGTTATCAGAGTGTACGCATTCTTGTACACTCACTCGAATTTGTTTGACTTCTTCTTAAGTGCCTGATAAGATATTATTTTTACCCTTATCTACCCCAATAAAAGCCATTGATGGGCGCGAGATAGATTCAATCCTGGTTCCGAAGGATATCAAGATCTTCATTGCCATTCTGAATGCTAATCGGGATCCTCTGTTATGGGGCGAATATTCTCTTGAGTGAAAACCGGAGCGATGGCTCGCACCCCTTCCCGAAGCTTTTATATGGTTACCACTCAGGATAGTGGTACAACCCGAAGGCTTGAGAAGGTCGTTCTTCAAGATATTCGTTCGTTCGGTCTCTATGTCGGATACATGCGGACGACGATATTTTTATTGCTCGTATGTAGCTCGATCCCCGTTCCCGTATCGAAGATCAATCACTTCATAATATTTGTTCGTTCAGCCTGGACATGATGCATGAGTGATCGCGCAACATCGAATGGTCGGATAAAGGCGTCGGACTTCGGAACATCAATTAGCAAGCTGCTGACAAATAAGTACAAGCATCATCCTCCAATTCCTGTCCACTATGGTCTCTTACGGGTCAACGTCTGTTCTCATCCAGACATTCTCTCCATTCCCTTCCCTTACTCTCACTGTACCATCTTCGACTCTTATATCAGACGTACCTTCGCTTCTCCAAGAGCGCTATCACGACCTCCCATTCAGCGACCTTTCTCGCTATGTACTCTCAACCCACAGGGGTTGTGCAATTCCACCCGAGGCTCCAATCTCCTCGCTGCACGCATATGAGACCGACAGAGCCTCAACACGCAACTTTGTGTCTCTTCGTCTGACTCCTCGTCTTGTTGGTGGAAAGGGTGGCTTTGGATCTCAGCTCAGGGCTGCTGGAGGTCGCATGAGCAGCCAGAAGACGAGTAACAATGACTCGTGTAGAGATCTGAACGGTAGGAGGCTGAGTACCATCAAGGAGGCCAAAAGGTATGGCTGCCTCGCTCAATCTTGTTCCCATCCTGTCCCTGACCACTACGGATAGGCTTGCGGAATATCTTGAAGCCGAGCCGGAGAGGCAAGCTGCCAAAGCTGCGGCGCAGAAGGCAAAGCTTGAGGCTCTCGAGCGTAAACTTGGCCTTGTGCCAAGTGCCTCCGGGAGTAATTCAGTAGCCGAGTCATCTCGAAACGTTAGGAAGGATACGCCGCCTGTTCTTGCGGGAGCGAAGCATCGACTTGATGACACGGAGTACCTCGAACAAAGCAGAGAACTTACGGAGGGTGTGAAGAATGCTGTGACAGCTGGTAAGTGTTCATACTCATTGGTTGGAAGGGGGAACTTGTTTATGTGTTTGTTTATCAGCACTTCTCAAGAAGAAGAAGAAAGCCAAATTGGATTCGACGACCACGGATACGGTTTCTACCGTACCAAAGTCTACAGCAAAAGTTGAAAAAACCGTCGTCGAGGCTGTACCTGTCGCAGAGGCTGTCGGAGCCTGAGTACTGAGTGTCGTATACTCTGTATTTGTATTTTATCCACAAGTACGAAGTTTTTTTTATCACGCTTTATATATGGACTCGCGAACGATTTACACGTCTACGTAATAATATCTTCTACTTGTGACCTTCAAGTGCCTAAAGACACGGAGAATCGTCTCCCGAGCCGGGTTAATATGGTTTTGAAACATTTTGATGGTTTCTAGAGAGGTGCTGGACAATGAACCATCTGGAATTGTATCAGACATTCCTCAGCGAAGGTCGACCGCATAACTTGCTAAGTATGTACTCAGCGCAACGATTTGATATCTGTCGACGCCACTTGGGCGCCACACGTGTGAGTAGTTCGCCAAGGCCGACGGATCGTCGGCCGATCGATATGCATGCATCACGTGTTTTCTGAAATACGATCTGATTGCTGCCGAGTCATCAATGTCACCAAAATTTGCAGAAAACTTTTATAGCCATTTCAAAGTAGAACTCCATCAAGACTACATTCTCCTGACTCCTTGTCTCACTTTCTCTGACTTATAATGTGTCCTCACGCGAACGGCGATAACCTACCCAACGGAGAGATGGTTGCAGTTCCTCTTACCAATGGCTCTTCATCAGGAAAGCGAGGGACCAATCCTAGCTTGAATCGTCTTTCAGCGGAACAGCGCAACCCATACGCACCGCGCGCCGCCGATTTTCTTTCCAACATTTCAAATTTCAATATTATTGAGAGCACTCTCCGAGGTGTGTACCCACTAACTTACCCCCGATCGCGACAGGATAGAATTTCAACCTCCTGACTTTTGTCGTTTATAGAGGGAGAGCAATTTGCTAACGCTTTCTTCGATACCAAGACCAAGATTGCCATCGCCAAAGCTCTCGATGCCTTTGGTGTTGAGTATATCGAACTCACCTCTCCCGTTGCCTCAGAACAGTCCCGTGCGGACTGCGAAGCCATCTGCAAGCTAGGATTGAAGGCTAAGATTCTCACCCACATTCGATGCCACATGGACGATGCCAGGATAGCTGTTGAGACTGGTGATTCCTTTTTGTAGATCTTTGATGACCTCGAACTTAACATGAACTTTTTTGTTAGGTGTCGATGGTGTCGATGTTGTCATCGGTACCTCGTCCTTCCTCCGCGAATTCTCGCACGGAAAGGACATGACCTACATCACCAAGACCGCCATCGAAGTTATTGAATTTGTCAAGTCCAAGGGCATTGAGGTCCGCTTCTCATCGGAAGATTCCTTCCGCTCGGACTTGGTCGATCTCCTCTCCATCTACCAAACTGTCGACAAGATCGGTGTCCACAGAGTGGGTATTGCGGACACCGTTGGTTGTGCCAACCCCAGACAAGTCTACGACCTCGTCAGGACCCTCAGAGGTGTCGTTGGATGTGACATCGAGCTCCATCTGCACAATGACACTGGAATGGGTATGCCCTCTCGATAACAAAAGCTATAACTCGAGTCTCACAACAAATCAATAGCCATTGCCAATGCTTACACTGCACTTGAAGCAGGCGCAACACACATTGACACTTGTAAGTCCATTTCTAGTATCACGATGACCCAGTCTGATCATGAGTTATAGCCGTTCTCGGTATCGGTGAGCGTGTTGGCATTACGCCTTTGGGAGGCCTCATCGCCTGCCTCTACGCCGCCAACCCCGAATACGTCAAGTCTAAGTACAACCTCTCCATGCTCCGTGAAATCGAGAACCTCGTTGCCGAGGCTGTAGAGGTTAATATACCCTTCATGAACCCTATCACGTCCGTAAATTTTCCAAAATTTGACCTTTCAAAATCTCACCCTACCTTACAGCGGCTACTGCGCCTTCACCCACAAGGCCGGTATCCACGCTAAGGCCATCCTTAACAACCCTAGCACCTACGAGATCCTCAAGCCAGAAGACTTTGGCCTCACCCGCTACGTGTCCATTGGGTGAGTTGCTCCATCTTGTTACGCGAACCACCACGTCTTATCTTCATCTGCAGACACCGCCTGACCGGCTGGAACGCCGTCAAGTCGCGTGTCGAGCAGCTCGGTCTCAAGCTCACCGACGATGAGATCAAGGACGCGACGAATAAAATCAAGGAGCTCGCTGACGTACGCACACAGTCCATGGACGACGTTGATTCTTTGCTCCGTGTCTACCACTCCGGCATCCAGAGCGGCGAGCTCGCTGTTGGACAGAAGGAGGCGCTGGACCGCCTGCTCAAGCAGCACCGTGAGGAGGCACAGCAAAACAAGAACTAAGATTTGGACGTGCCGTGTACTTGTTTGCGATCGCTGGAGAAAGACGAGAAGGAGAGGAGGAAGGACTACCCACGTTGTATTTGTAAAAAGGACTTGATTGATACTGCACAAGTCCACTGCCTATCTATTGCAAAATTCAATCTAGCCATGTTTATATTACCTACTGAACTTGCGTATACATCACTTCCGCTGGGTGAACAAACCAGCTTTGAAAGAGTTGATTGATTGTTATTCGACGTAATTTGATATACTCGTCGTGATACAGGCTACAAGGATAAGGTTCATGTGATTGCTATTATCTTTGTCCGTTTACCTAGCGGCACAGCTCTCAGCCAGGCCGCGGTACCAGCCTGGTATGGCTATATCATCGTCCTCAGTCTCTTCTCGCCACACGGGTAATGGAGCTGCATGTGCGTCCCTATCGAAGTGCCGGGTCCCAAAGCAAGGACACCTCGCGCCGCGTTGTGCAAGCGCCTGGGCCGATGTTCGTAAGCTCAGGGCAAATGTAATCAGTGGTACGTTGGCCCTTCGACGCAATGTCAATGACCTGGAGGTGTTCGGATCGGTCAAGAAGAGTGTCCTGCAGGTCGATGTCGCCGAAGCAGGCAATGTCACAGTGAAGAGTGGCGATGGCGCTCGCGATTTCGGTAGCCCAGGTGTGCTTTATGGTAAGCGATTTTGGGTGCATAGCGTACGTTTTCAGATTCCCTCTGCGGTCCCCCTGGTGTTGGCTTTGGCTGGGGTATAGAGCCCTTCGAAGGCGATATCAGCTCTCTGACACGGTTGAGGTTATTCCGCATCATAATAGTAGTCGCATTCCGTCCACCACAAAAGACTCTATAATGTACTAGTGGTCGTGAGCATCCATGAGATCATGAACTGTACTAATACTTAGAGGCCATAGCAGTCTCACACCAATGTGATTCGGTCATGATGGGGAAAAACTGTAAAATATATTACAATGCTACATGGGTGCGACAGCTGAGAGGTGCGGAGCTTGACAAGAACAGTTGTACATGTACAGAATTATAAAGCCAGAGTATCAGGTGAATGCTAGATAGATTGTAGACATGTCCTGGCAGTCCATGCGTGGAGTGAAGCCGAGAGAGGAGAGAAAAATGCAAGAGGAACAGAAAACATAGTAGCATCATGTTTATCCTGGCATGATTCCCATTTTGTGGAACATTTCGTCCAGAGTTTTAAAGGCAACGGGCTTCACGAGGCTGCGTGAGATGATGATTAGCGCCTTCCAGATATGCCAATTGAGGCTACCTACTATCCATCGACTCCAGCCTCGAAAGCTCGCCGCTTATCTTCAAGTGACGACATGCCTGTCAGAGCCAAAATACGGGCAGAGTTACTTCGTTGTGTCGGATTAACTGTTCGTCTAGACTCGATGGCACGAATCTCAGCTGTTGCAGCAATACCTATTTTAAAAAGCGACAGATGAGCAAGATGTGCCAAAGGAATCAGGGCCGGCCGACTAACCATCGAGATTGGGCATAGAAAGGTCCAGGAGGACCACACTGATAACCTTTTTAGTACATAAAAACCAAGGAAAAACGTGACACACTCGAAGGGGCTCTCCTTTTCGAAGATAGTCACTCCGTCGCGACCATCGACGGCAGAAGAGAAATCATATCCCTAAATCGTACGTTTAACCGCACCCATCTTTGCTTTGCAAACGGTCACACCTTTTGAGATAGCCACTTGATGCTATACAGTCCATGACAGTTTAGAACTCAATTAACAATCGACAAGTTCCACTCACAGCAGATTTCTGAGAATACTGTTGTCCTCGACAACTAGAACTCGGAAGCGGCGTTCTTCTAACCTGGGTAAACAAAGTGATGTTTTCAAAAGCGATCCACCAGAGCCCACGGATATCGTCTTCCCGGGGTCCACGCTACCATCTCGCTCAGGCGCAGTAACAGGCTCCTTCCATTGAGATGTTATTGGAATTGATGATGTTGATCGGACACTTAACAGTGGTCTGGAATGGCACTTCCGTGCCCAAGCAGAGTGGCTTTTGTCGGATTTCCGCCGAAGGATAGACGAGCCAAGAATATTCTGCTCTTTCTCTTTGATAGAAGGAGGCAAAGGTTCGATTCTGTTCGGCGGAGGCGCAGTCAGAGCTTGTGCACTCCACTTCATCCTGTACGCGTGCAAACACAGCTTGACCAGAGCTCGTAACCGCAAAGGCCCATACGGCTTGAACAAGATCCGGCAGATACCACCCAGGAGCTCATGGTCTGCAGCGGCTTCCATAACCGCCGCGCTGCCACGAGACGAGGTGATGACGATAAATGGGCGGCTCGTATCCCGAATTCGCGTAGCCTCCTTAACGGGAGAGATAACCTCATTCAAAATGACAATATCTCCACGCTCTATACCGCTGTGAACTTCAAATCCCCACCAACTATTGAGAATGCCGTAGATTACTCTTTTAAGGAGTTGTGTGCCTTCGTGTGCCGCATCAAACCCAACAAGAGATATGGTTGGAAGTTTCAAAGAACCCTCAGGCTGAAAGCGTTCCAGCTCTGGTGCTGTGACAGGTCCTTCAACCTTATCGGCAAGGAAGGTAACTTTGATTTCTGTGCCGCTACCTTCTTCGCTCCAGACGTCCACTTTACCGCCCACACTTTCGGATGTGACAATGCTATTGACGATGGCCAAGCCCAAACCAGTCCCAGTTTGTAGAGGATTTTCCTGAGAGAACGGATGGAATAATTGATTCTGTGTAAAGTCGAACATAAGCATACTGATATCAATGAACGTCGTTAGAGCTGAGTAAACATACTTGGAGAAAGTTTCGGCTGATGCCCTTGCCAGTGTCGAGCACAGAGAGTTCTACCTTAACTTTGTCCGGTGGGTCAGTGTCGGCGAGGGGAAGCTCTCGGATTGCTATGTGAATGAAGCCACGCTACGTTGACACGCTCAGCCAGAAATAGCGACATCAAAACCTCGCAAACGTACCGAGGTAAACTTCAGGCTGTTCCCAAAAAGGTTCATGAGCACTCTACGTATACCGCCTTTTTCACATATTAAGGTCCAACCCTGATACGTTTCCCGGTCAGCAGCGGGTAAAATGAAGAATAAAGACGAGGGCTACCTCGCGTCGATATCCTATATCGATCACGGTCTCCACAAAGGTCGATGACTGAGGCATCGGCAATCCGGAAATGTCCTTCGGCGGAGAATAGACACTTCCAATTGCAGAGTCACCCACGATCGCAGAGCGCGCACGATAACCAATCCAAGACCCATCAACAGCATCCTCTACAAGCTGCATGAGGTCGACTCTAACCGATGAATAAGCATACGAGAATCATACAGTATCAATCAACCGACCTGGAGGGGTTGATCACATTCTCAACGCCACCAGCTTTAGAGTTTCCGCTGAGCTTCGTGAAGTCTAGAACGTGGTTGACTGTCTCCACGAGCGAGGTCCCACAAGCTTGCACCGTTTGAAGGAACGAAAGCTGCGAGTGGGTCAAATGGCTATCTCCTAGAAGTTCTGCAGCTGCCAAAATCTGGGTAATGTTCAAATGGATATGCCAAATGAAGTATAGGTCAACCCACTCCATGAAGAGGTGTACGAAGCTCATGTGATATACTTCAATCGAGAAATTAGAACAAGATTTCGACAGAGCGCGATAACGGACGACTCACTTAGAGATGAACAGACTCTTCGCCTTGTCAGCGAGAATCATACGACGCTTCAGCACGGCAGACAAAATGATGACACCTGTCCTCTCAGTCAATATAGCTCATAGCACTTACGAAGAATGAAAACGAACCTATTGCACGCAGGTAGGACAGCTCGTGGCCTTCCAGCTAACATGAAGTCTGTCAAATAACGTCAAGTTCACGATAAGTGAACACTCACATATCGCTTGGTTTCATTTGTACCATTATATGCGCACAGAAGTGCAAACGGCCTCTTATCAATGTTGAAAATCGGGACGGCTGAATGCGAAAGTACAAGCATCAGCATCCAATAACCTCATACAAAAGGAAACACCCAACATACTCAGCGCATACTGTATATGAGTTGGCAAAAACGGCCTAAAACTCGGCGGCACAATCCCCTCACTAATCTTCCCATCCGGATACTTCGCAAAGAACGCATTAAGCTGCTGATACTCCTCCGACGACAGCTGGCGCTTCATCGCCTGCAAATTAGGATCGCCAAAGTGCATATTCACAGAAACAGTCCCCTCGGCGCTCATGGACTCCAACACCTCGCAGTGCGACACGTCCATCACGATGACACCCTCAACATCGAGCGTGCGCTTGACGAGCTTCGCGGCGCGGTCGTACACTTTGTCCATCGGCGACCCAACGATAAGACCAGGCGGCCCACTTGACTTCTCGTTCTGTGGCTGTTCCGTGTCGATCTCAAGGCACTCACGACTGAATTGTTCCATCTATACATAGCGTGACACAAACACAAAGCGGGATCCATTAAACAATTACAGGATAGCACGCCACGAGGTACAAATGACTCACCGAGTTCTGGATACGGTCTCGGATCCGAAGTTGGATCTATACGTAAAAGGTTCGGAACTGTTAGCGGCGAAGCTCAGGATCATGGAAAAAAGAACAGACCTTGTCTCGCCAGAGTTCCATCTCTCGCATGGCGATGGCCTGCAGAACATTCAAGTGTACATGCATGTAAAAAAGTAAAATCCCATCCAACAGCCAAATTAACTCACCGCGAACTCCTTCAACGTGTGTTTCTGCCGAGGCGAAAAGTCCTCACGCGGAGTATCACTGAAGACAGCCAGCCTAGAAGAGAAGAGAAGAAACGAAAATGTAACACGGCATTAGAAATGCGGGGATCACAGTCGATGTTTGAGAACGACATACGCTCCAATGTTGTATCCATCCGCAGTCCTCAGGGATGCCCCAGCATAGAACCGAACATGTGGCGCACCTATCACGGCCGGCTGTACAAGATTGTAAGATCCGATCGCCAAGTACCAGGGAGGGCATGAGCTCACGTTTTTGGCGAACCGCCAGTCCTTATGGGTATCCAGGATAACCATTGGCTCGTCACCCCTGAAGGAGAGATCTGGTGAGCCATACGGTCGTTAAAAGTCTAAATGAAAGCTGTCATACCGTTGCAGGATAGCGTGAGCGCAGATGGAGTGAGCACGAGCATTCGTCGTCGACGGGATGCCCCCTACACATAACCCAAGCATTGGTACAAAATCACGATAAATGTTTTCATCACGCGAAGTATACTTACATATTGACTTATGCCACCTAATTACAGAATATCAGACGTGGAGGACTACTTTCAGCCAGCCATATATACAATACTCACTGTTCGTTACCATCAATCAAAGAAATCACCACACCCTTCGTACTAAAAACCAACTTCGCCAGATGTGCAATGCGGTCAAAATTGAGATCAGGACCCGTGTTCCAAATATTGAACCTAGAACTACATCAGAGAATGAAGGAATGAAGATCCAATAACAGAAACGCACTTGTACAACGCTCTCCTCCGTTCGAGCTCGTCAGGAGGATTAGGCGGAGCAAGGTACCCAAGGTCATTAAACATCTGCTCCTCCTTTGCCGCACGATTCGCCCGAATACTCGTAATGCTCTCCTGTGCAATCCTACCCCCAGGCAGCGGAGGCTCACGGGGCGACGCTTCCGGAAGTGGAGACGACGTTTGTCGTGTCAGACATACCCGCCTAGGAAGCGCAGGGATCGTCGACGAGGAGCTCGACGACGAGGACTTGTACGTCATGACAGAGGGTCTCAATACGGTGGTGGCGGCAGGCATGTCATTGATGCTCGTTGAGATATCGCCATGAGGGACCGCGTACGCGCCAAAGTAATCGCTTGGAGGCGATTCAGACCCTGCGGGAAGTGGCGCCGATGTAGCTATTAGGTGCTCCGGGCTATCAAACAACGTCGGCGGAAGGGAGGGCTGATCCTGTTGTGGAGGTGTCGAGAGTCTGGTGGTGCTCTCCAGGGGTGAATCAGAATGCAGCGAAGACAAGAGTGTCTCATTATGTAGAGCACTAGGACTATGTTCAACATCTGTCGTACCTTGCCAGAAACTTGTTCGACGCGGTTTGCGCATTCCGCCCGGCGCGTTCGAGTGATCGGGTCCTGCATCGATATCTGGCGGATGCGACCCTGGTAGAGTGGCAGTGAAACCGCGCATAGGATCAGTAAGCTCGTGTTCTGGAGAAGGGAGTGCAAGTGGGGATATGTCTACCCGTGCTGCTGCCCAGCGTAGTGTTGCGGCTGTCGTCTGTGCTTCCGAGTTGATATGCGTACTCGGTGCTGAATTGGCAGACTCTCCGGGAGAGGGTAATGGAGCGGAAGAAGTCGAGAATGAACTCCGCATCCGGTGGGCGGGCATTGGAATGTTGGGAGGCGCTGCGGGCCGGAAACGCTTCAGCGAGGACGATGGGGATATTGATATAGTCGAGGTAGAGGACCGGGCTGCAGCAGGAGGTAGGGTTGGACTCACTTCAGCCGATGGCTGCCGCGGGTCAGACTGGGGAAGCATATCGTCAGACACAGTCCGGGAATGGTGCGTTACAGGGTGAACATCGCCGTCGTGACTTAATGAAACAGACCCTGGAGCCTCGGATGAAAGCGAAAACGAGTTACTTGACGATTGGCAGGACCGCGGCGGAGTTGGTGTGCGATGCGGATCCCACTGGCCATTTGCATATGCATTGATAAATGTTGCCCAGTCGTACTCGGAGTGCACAGTGGTTAACGTATTGTCCGTATTAATTGAGGAAGTATCATGATCCGCGTCGAAGGGAGATGGTAAGGCACCTGTTGAGTTCAAAAACGGGATAAGATGAAAGGTCATGAACCATGTCTGACATACGGACCGAGACTCATGTCTGAATCGCTCTGCTTGACAGTCGGGATCTGGGAACATGTATCCTGAGGTTTTGAATCCTCAGTTTCGTGCACAAGCGGCCGTGCATCGGGCCTAAGCCAGCGTGTTGCAAAGGATGGGAGAAATGGTATCTTGTCTTTTGAAGGTGCAGTCGATGGGCGAGATGGCGAACGGCGTTTGGAGAGCCCTGGTACAGGTAATTGAGTGTTATAGGGGAGTGAAGTCGAGGAGTGAAATTGGTCAAGTATACCAAGAGTAGAGGCCGACAAAGCTGTAGCAGCGGGGGAATCTTGTGCTGTGATTGTTGTCATGGGTGGAATGCGGGGTAGACGCGACTCTGGGACGGCAGGAGCAAGTTAAAGAGGCGCGCCACACATGAGACGGGCTGCGGCGTAGTAAATCAGAGAGTAGAGAACAGCAGAGTAGTAGTAGAGGACACGCACCACATTTGCTCCTTGTAGTCCTGATCTTGCTCCAACCATCCCAGGTTTCGGCCTTTTCCGAAACCGTGCGATTCATGACGTCACTCCATACAACCCCCCTTGAATGATATCCACTTCGCGATTGTCCTGACCCCGAGTCTCCCCGTGGACACATTACCACACTCTTTGCCATTTTCTGCAACCTCCGAAGCACATCGTTCATCTTTACCATTCTGCGCCACTAGCTTGCTGTTCACACCGGCAAGTTCCATAATAGCGTCTCCACACTTCGGGAAAAAAAATTACAAGCCACTCCATCCATCTCTGCCTTTGCTCTAAGTTATCGGCTTTGTACGTTATCACATACCCTATTTAAACGTCTGCTACGACCAGCAAGCTCCACATGAACAAAGGTAATGTAAGGTTATCATTCTGGTCCGAAAGGGCCTCTAGAACGGACGAGAGCGCGACCACGGATATGTAACGTGTTGTCTGTGGTCAAATCAGCTGACCGTGCAATGTGCGTAACAGGTACAAGAAAACGCACCGAGAAGGCTTCGGCAACTCCTAAAAGGCGGAGAAACCAGGCACAGCCCACGATCGAGACCGTGAACGCAATACTACCTTCTAGAGTCTTTGACGTCGTTGGCGACCATCGATGGAACCCAATCCTCTTTCCCACAATCGAAGCCTGTCCAACTGTTAGAAACAACCACACTAGCACCTCCCACGCTGAGAACGACTTACCAATGCATCTCCCACACCCAGCGTCAATATCCCCGTGAATTGCAAAAGCTGCGACGGCCTAGTCACATCTCGGCATCAATACATGTCTATAGCCTACAAACCAATACACACCCTTCAAGCCAAACAGACCCTGCGCATCCCGTCAAAAGGTAGAAATGACTCAAAATCGCCGTTCCCCGATCACGGTGATCCAAGAATTCATTCATGAAAAGGTGGACCGCTGCACCACAGGGATATATCGCAAAATATCGCACGTATTCCGTGAACACAAACAGCGCGAACGCGGCACTAAATGACAGGTGCGTGAACGCAGGCTGCATATTACGCAAAGGTCAATCTACGTCACGCACCAAAAAACGGAGATCTCACGTCAATAGCGATGCCCGGAATAAACATCACCACCGCGAGCGCATGGAAGAACTTACGGCGGGCATTAAGCCCGAGAGTCGGGACATGCTTGTCTGCTGCATCCAGCAAATCCGAGGCGACCTGTGTTCCATTCGGCAAATTCGGGAGTGCCGAGAGTGCTGGGAGTGCTGGGAACGCCATTGCCACTACGCCCCCAGACGAAGACGGAGACGAAGACCTCAATACCGGGGCCAAAGCTGTTCCAGACTGCTCCGTTCCCTGCGCCGCTGGGTTGTCCGGTACCGTCGAGGCCATGAGTGTCTCATTGGTAATACTGTTCCGATGCCAGTACCGTCGAGACCGCGCGAGCTGGCGGTTCCAACCTGCGACACTAAGGGAGCCTAGAGCAGCCCAGTACGCGAGAAGCGCAGGGCGTGTCCATTTGCGTTTGCCCTCCAGAAGCCAGAATATGACCCAGAGCCACGGATCCCGCTTCCCAAGACACCACCGTGTCCACATGCCGATTACGCCTCCAACAATGAGTACGGTGCCAATGTAGAATCCAAGAGCCAAAAGGCGCTGATTTCGTGGTTTGTCTTGCGGGTTGCGGAGGCGTCGGACTGGACGCTGAGCAATGTGACGTGAAAGGACGAGGAATGGAGAAAGGAGGAAACCAGTCAAAAGGGAGCCTGCGATTAATGCAATCTGAAAAGTGAGGAGAGGGGTAGGCAGGCGGTATGTTTTGATGAAGGGAGTAGTGACAGGCCGTATCTAATTTCCGTTAGAACCCCCAGGCACGAAATAGTAAATACATACTCTAGCGATAGTGATGTTGAAAAATTCCATGCAAACCGCCGTTCCACCGAAACAGACAAGACCAAGTTCCCCAAGAGTAAATACACGATGTGCCAGGCGAATGGCCATATACAGCGTGAGTTGATAGAATAGTGCACAAAATATAACTTCAAAATAATTTAGATCTGTCAAACCCAAAAACTTGTATAAATCACATCAGGCCAACAAAAAAAGAACAAACGAACGTTCCCAAAGTCCGAAATTTCGCTGTTGAAACAACACCTTGAGTCCAAAAATGCCGCTGGTCACAGCTAGCGTGAATAGGATATAGTACAAGAACCGCCGGCCTTCACTTCGAGGCACAGACGTACGTTCACCCTCGGCGGTGTTTCCACGTTTGAGGCACCGATACTCTTGATACCACGAAGCACAAACATGCAGGAGGAGAATGGTGGAGCAGAAGGTTCCGAGATTTACAAGATTATAACGAGCTCGAACAAGCGCGTCCAGGGCGGTGGGAACATCACGCGAATTATGAAGCTCGGCCGGAGCTTCAATGCGCCATTGTTGGGGAAGGGGACTTGAGCTATTATCACCGGACGACAGTCGAAGTGTTGATATCAGAAGACCAGCTGCGATGAGAGGGCCCAAAAGCAGACCAGTGAAGACCCCGTCGTCTGAAGATTCTCTGCGTAATTTGTGTCAAAGCAGTAAACGAGGCGGTAAGGGGAAAACTCACCTGTAGTTTTTGGGGACAGTCATCCATATGAAACCAAAATCGGTTTTGGGAGTGGTGATAAGCGAGCTATTGCGCCTGGAATCCTTCATTTCCGATGGGCGAGGAGATGGAGAAGGAAGTTTTACAAGCGGGGAACAGGGTAATGAAGATGATGACGATAATCTCGAGCTTGGTAAAGAAGACGTAGAGGTTTGAGAACGCAATATTGTACTGTGTGTCCATACGCTATACAAAACCACGGTCAAGCTAAATATAAGAAGTTCTAAAGAGAGTTAAACTTAGCGCCGACATGGTTTAAAAAGTTTTAATCCTAGCTCACCCTTTACGATCCACAAATTATGTTGGCCAATATTAGTGTCCGGATCCGAAAGATTGTATATAGTGCGAGAAGCGTATAATATCGCACTAAGAAGAATGTTTGATTCTCCGCACTTACGAAAATCAGCGGAGAAAGTCCACGTCCACGACGTTGGAAACATTGCAATGCTGAACTCTAAGACTGTAGGGAAGAAAGTGATATCATGCAACGCACCCCGACGTGAACGTGACATTGCTGGTGAGATATGACGTCGGACAGAGCCCTTGGCGTGACTATTGAGAGCTGGTGAACGCGAGCGAGTGAAATGCTGGCGCGGAGCAAGTAATGTCGACCCATTGCCGGAGTCACCTGAGGAGGCAGCATGCGGACTGCGCCGCCGCCGTAGCGACGTTTCCAGGCTATCGTCCTTGATGGTCAAAGACGTACCATTCTGCGGGGCGAGTCTTCCACGAAAAGAGTCAGGCCTTTCATATTCGGTCTCAGAGTCACTATCGCTACTCCGTGAGGCGGAACTATCAATCCGAATGAATATAAAACAACGTGAGCCATTATTCACCAGACGTACCTCGATGACCCTGCTTGATAGCTCGTACTCCAGTCCGTGCTTGCTGCTACACGTCCCGAATTAGCTCGAACAGTATTATTGCTGCTGCTCGAGTCCAGTCGCCGACGAGTCCCACGCCCATTCTGTCGTGATTTTCGCGTGGTGTCATTGCGATTCGTCGGTCCCCCGGACGACGGGGGTGAAGGAGAGGAGCGAGAGCGAGACAGCTTGTGAGGGTTAATGGTTACTCTGAGCTTTCTGAAACTAAGAACTTCAACTAGTGCAGCCGTTGCGCATTGCAAGGAGGTACTTTGGCGCTTTGCTGGATATCTTCGCCGCGCGCACGTGATATGTGCTTTGGCTATGTTGAGTTCCCCAGATTTTACGAAAATTGGTTAATTAGCTCGCGAACGGTCACCTCGTATGTAACAAATTCCAGTCACTTCTCTCACGTTCACGTTCTGGATATAAAAGTCAGGCGCGTTTTTTTTTACTCTCTCTCGACACCTCACCAAGCCATCATGTCCAGTGCGGTCTACCTGGAGGACGTTGAAGCTAATGATACGCGTAGTGCCGAACCAACCCAGGAGGATGGACCTCCTTCCAGTCCCGCACCATCCATCTCATCACTTGCGAAATCAGCCAATACTTCCCAAAGCAGTGGCGGTAACAAGCGCCAACGAACCCTTGAAGACATGTTCACAGGTTCTCAGGGAAAATCTTCTTCAACCAACGAATCATCTGGAAAGAAACTAAAGCTCGCACCATCTGGTTCATTCACCTCGAGTTCTTCGTCCTCAAAATCGAATGGCTCAATGATCTTCGGAATACAAAAGCTTAACTCTATTCCCTTCTCGATGTCCGAGTATGTAGAAACTTTGACAGATGATCAGAAACGCCTCTTACGGCTCGAACGGGAAGTCATGGGCAAAAGTTGGTGAGCACACTTTCATAAAACGTAGTTGTAAAATCTCCCTCATTTTGTCTAATTTTTGTCAAGGCTTAAGCTCCTTAAAGATGAAATTAAGAAACCTTATTTCATCGCACTGAAGCAGTTCCTTTGGGATGAGGGCGTAAAGGGCCCGGATGATAGTTCTGCGAAACTCAACATATACCCCGCGCGTAAGATCATCTTTGGTATTTCTTCCCTTCTCGTAGAATATGAGGTCTTGTAACAGCAAAAAATATTTATGCGTGGTCGAACACGCCTTTGGGCAAAGTGAAGGTGGTCATGTTGGGTCAGGGTAGGTATTAATTTTTGAGACGGAATCACTGAGGTGAACATTCTGTAGATCCCTACCATAGGCGTGGTCAAGCTCATGGTAAGTTAAAACGTTTCTTCCACGAGTTCAATGGTAAATTGAATTCCGGACGAGGACTATGTTTCTCTGTACCAATGGGTGTCGCGGTACCTCCTTCCTTGCGAAATGTGAGCGTGTTTCTGATCAGCTGTTTTTTTCTGTCCACCTGACATGCCGATTGTTCTTTTCTTTCTTTTTTTCGTATTGGTGGATTGGAAGATCTACAGAGAACTCAAGACAGAGTATCCGGAGTTCGAAATTCCTAATCATGGGTGAGTCCTTCGGCCCATGCAATCACATTAGTTGTCTCATTGTGTTTTGTAAAGAAATCTTACAGCATGGGCCCTAAATGGTGTCCTTATGCTCAACACCTGTCTCACTGTCCGTGCGGGTAATCCAGGGTCTCATTCCAACAGGGGCTGGGAAGAATTCACGGACAGGGTCGTAGACATTGTGGACAAGTATGGGGGTGCCAATCTTCCAACTGCTGGAGTACGTCCTGACGGTGCCGGAGTTGGCCGAGGCGTTGTCTTTTTTGCTTGGGGGGCTTGGGCAGGCAAAAGAGTTGCAAAATTAAACAAGGTTCGGGCTTTAGCATATCAATCAATGTTTGTGGGCTAACGAGAACAATTTGGGGTAACCAGGGAAAACATCTCATTCTGACAAGTGCTGTAAGTCGTCTTGGAGATAGGTAATATTTTTAGACCTCATTATTCTTCGTGCAGCATCCATCGCCATTATCAGCAGAACGTGGGTTCATTGGAAACAATCATTTCAAGCTCGCAAATGAATGGTTGGAAAAGAGATACGGCACCGAAGGAAAAGTTGACTGGTGCAACCTTGACATTGAGGAAGAGGTCCGAATTTGAGAACTGTTGATTTTCTGAAAAGGATGCAGTACGCTGATGAATTGATAAAATTCCCCAAGAAAATACTCAGGGCATTTGTCGTATGTCGTCGACCCATCAGATTGATGTACTAGATTGCTTTTTTTATCATAACTGATTGAATCCAATTTTTTGCAGCCATGTATTAAGCCGTATCATTCCACCAATTGTGGCAAATCGGCTGACTATATATGTACACATGTGTAGGAATAGGGTCTGGGGCGAGGCTTTCGCTAGCTCTCGAAAAGAAGCTTTCCAGAGAATTCCCTGCGAGTACGCCACCAGATCAAGCCTTGGCATCAGATTTTTCCCACCGCCACGACTGTCAATCCGAGTAGATATAATTGTTGTAATTTCTTAAGGTGATAAAATACATTCGACCTATCTAGGTATATGAACTATAGCAGAAGGTACAGTAATGATATAGCCGTCAATTGGATTACGTGCAGATGCTGCCATGATGTTTTTGCGATACGATTAGCTCTGATTACTAGTGGTAGAAGGCAGATGGAGATGTCAGTCCGAAGTCGATCAGGGCATAGAGTTCATACGGTCAGGGCCGTACACTCCCATTCGGTAGTCGTGTTCCTGTGGTTCCTGCTGCTGCTGCTCAGTGGCCCCATTATGCATACGATGTTGCTCGAATAGCCGTGGGGCTTGGTGAGCCTGCATTTGAGCAGGGATGGGCAGGTGTAGACTCTGACCAATGGAATACTGTTCAGTAAAAGCGCGTCGATGAGTGAATGGCCCCGGGACAGGAACACGGCGCTGATGTAGAGAGGTATGTGATTGCGGATGCGAGGGTGTCGTTGAAGACGGTGGCGGACTTTGGCAATCCATAGTGGTACCGTGATCTTGATAAGGCTGTGCGTGATAGGAATAGTGGTCGCGAGGAGAATCTAGATGCATTTCGGTTGATCTCCCGACGAAGCTTGGATTGCCGTAAGCGCTCCCCAAGTGTCTCTCCGTAGAATGGGAGTACGTAGTTGGTGAATGTATGTACGCATTGGTGGCGGAGGCTGGGATGGGACTACGAGATGAGGAGGCTGGGAGGGATGATGAAAGCCCACTTCCGTAAGATGGATATATGGGCTTGGTCGATACAGGTGATTCCATGGGTTGCATCTGTTGATATGGAGATTCCGGTGGCGGATCGTTAGGGCTATCCAGTGTGAAAGTATTGTCCCATGTCTCGGAATCGATAACGTGGAGCCCGCGCGAGGAAGTCGCGATGACAGAAGGTGAGAGCGAACTGGCACGCGGGGACGAGTCAGACTCAGAGCCGTCGTGGCTAGAGAAAAAATCGATGGCGTATGAGCCACCGCCACTGTCTATCAACTGGGGTTTGTCTTTCCCTGTCGGTCCTCTGCCCAAAGGCGGTCTATCATCTGGGGGCCATCCGACCATCTTACGCAGTCTAGCATTCTCTTCGTGGAGCTCCCCGACTCTTTGCTCGAGCGCCTATTTGAAAAGCAGGATTCATATAATTAACGATAGAATTTCACATCGCATAACATACATACAAGCAAATGTGCGGCGCGCCGAGCGCGAAAAGCTCTCTGGACATCTCGAGCGCGATTGGGAGGAAGATTGTCATTCCTTTTGCGGCCGCGCTTTGATGTCATGAGAATTGAAAGACCAAGAGATGTAGAGGGAGAGAGAGTTGGTTATGGGGTTTGTACTAGGCATATAAATGGGCTCCAGGGAATCGGGAGATTCAATCTCGTTTCCTTGTTTGGATCTTGATCGGTATCCTACACTTGCACACGATGCCCAGACCCTAAAGGTTTTGGGATTGCGCTTCAGACCCTCTTCTTTGGGCCTCTCCAATTCCACCTGTTGCCCTGCACACACGAGTCGCAATCTGCTAGTGTGGTCATGGGGGATGTTCACTAATGAACATCTTTGGCACCTTGTCTGACTTTAGTAGTCATAAGTACCCCTTTTCACTCTTCCCATTTTGGGCATGTCACAACACCTGCACTCCGACAAGTCTTAGAACTCAATTTTTTGAAAGAATTATTTAAGCTCCTATTATAGGCCACTCATCTTAGCACCGAATTCGCATAGCATCAGAAGCCCGAGAAATCATACTCCGCACAAAATGTCGTTCATCCTGTCGATTTGTGATGACTTTAGGCTTCATATGTCACAAGAAAACGAAAATCATACCAGTTCCTAAGGTACCAATGCACATCCGATTATCCCGACATTCAGTTCCGAGCTGCCGCTCGAGCTTCTTTCCTTGCAGCCGCCTTTTCTTTGTCCCTCTTGGTGAACAGTTTGTGGCGAGGGGCAGCCTCTCGGGCGAGAGACCTATTGGCCGCCTTATTTTTCTCAACGTAGGACATGTGCTGGGCACCACTGAGAGCAGTTAGTGAGCCTGTCGTCCGCTGTACTGTGGGAAATTTAGTAGGACCAAAGTCCTTCGAAGTGACGGTTCCAGCCAAATCCCCTTCTACGGCACGGATATCTGACCCCAGATCTGCCTCACTTTCGTTCGCCAATAGAACGGAAGATAAGAGTTCAATCTGTTCATCGCGTGTTTTATAAACGAGATCTGGAAGATCCTCAAGACCATCAAGATGTGTAATGACCTTGAAGGCATAGCCTTGGTCGATCAGAAATTGTTGCCGTTTGGTACTATAGAACATCTCCTGGGTATCTTTCGAAACGAGAGAGTAAAAGAAGGCATTAAATCCTTCGTCATTGCGGCGTTTCGCGCGAAGGATTCGACCTGGTGTTATGTAATATAGGCATAGCTGTTTTACAATGATCCAAGGAACTACACACCTAGACGTTGAGCTTCCTGGCGACGCGAGCCAAAGTGAGACGATATTTGTATGAGGCAAGTCGCTTCAGGGAGGTCGATTGATGTATCTCCGACCTGCAGTCCGTTTTGATAAATATCCTCGAAAGCTCCATTGAGAGGCCAAAAAAGAAAGGCTTCTGACCTTTGAAAGGAAAATTGTGTTGACTTTTGCATCATGCTGAAACCAAGACAGCACTCTCATCCTTTCAACTTGCCCGGTGCCACCATGGATAAAAGGTTTCCCAAGGCGTTTAGCGTAAGCCTGCAGGTGATTGACATAAGCAATCCCTTCAGACAGATATCGGAGTCGCAAAATCCTGACCTCCAGCGCGTACACGTTGTCAGAGAATACTATGACCTTGTCTCCCCTGTCCTCGTGGTACTTGATCAAGAATTGACATGCTTGGAACTTGTTAGGGTTCATGCAATACAGTAACATGCGCTTCCGTGATTGTTCGCGAAGGTATTCACGATAGAATTCCGGCGTCATTGGACACCATACCTCGGCACACTGGTGCAATGATGGTCAACCTCAAACTTATGACGAGCTAAAAACAGTACCTGAACATTTGCGATATGGCCCTTCGCGGCAAGATCCCTGATGGCAACAAGATGATCACAATGATCACGAACACAGCTTCGAAGCTTCTTACATCCAATTAGCTTCATAGAGCTTTGGTCCGATCATGTAATTTAAGTCGGCAATCTTATCGTCCTCTCGGACAAGGGTCGCTGTGAGAAAAGGCAGGTTGTCAGTGAGTCATCACGGGTGTGGCGGTCCTTACCAGTAAGACCGAGCTTAGAATGAGCTTTGATAGTGGTAACAACTCTCCGAAACATAGCCGCGGGAACGACATGGACCTCATCAAGCAATATAAAACCCCACTCTCTCGACGTTAGAAATTCCATCATTTTTTTGGACTCGTGAGATCGGTTATGGGTATTGGCCACCATTGAATAGGTCGACACGACAATGCCACTCTCCCCCGCGAACTTGGAAAGGAGGGTGAACACAAGGCACCTTCGAATTGGTGCAAGAACGTTACTTTCTCTTTCTGGTCAGCGGTGAATACCGCAATCTGACGGTCCGTGACGTTGGACCAGAGCATAAACTGAGACTTCCATTGCATGACAGACACACTACGGCGCGAGCATGCACACGTAAGCGTCCAATGATATATCTGTGAAGAAAGACTCACGAAGAAGTGCAGAGTACAAGACAGGACTTCTTGATCGTACACGCGGCCGTAATTCCGACAAGAGTCTTCCCTGCTCCACAGGGAAGGACAATAATCCCAGATCGAGCACGCCTGGAAAACGGGGATGGGGACTTGATTTAGGCAACAAAATCAAGAAGTAAAGATGTATACCCATTGCCAAACATCTTGCTCAGGCTAGTCTCCTGGTATGGTCGTATGACAGTCGCAGGCTTCAAGTCTATATCGAGATTGGCGTTGACGGTGTCGTTGCGGAAGTCATACTCCTCAAGCATAGGGTACTCCAACTCATTACACCGCCTCTTTACGTCCTAGAGTCTAAAGCGTGAAAACAGGAAACGTCAGAAGTTCGTGTAGACATACGTCGATCTTTGAATCAGTTATCTCGAACGCATGAACGTTTTCATCGTCTTCGTCGATCTCGTCTTATACGATTATAATTGAGTTGGTTATGGTTGTGGATCAATGAGGCTTACCAGATTCGACGCCTACGACCGATGTAAACAGATCGGCGTCGGCGGCACTTCGAGTCGTAGCCTGACTCGCAGAATCACCTTTACTCTTTTCAGCATCTTTCGTCCCTGGAATCGTCAAAGTACCCTTCACTGGTGCTTTCGATGTGGTGAACGTGGCAGCCTTGATGCTGTTGTCTGTCTGAGCAGTGATGAGGCGAGCCTCTCGGATCACTCTATCCTTGAGCAGCATCTGCAGTGTTTCAGGGTGACTCGACTCCACGAAGTACTTGTTGTGTTTCAGAACGAGCTTGACTTTGCCATAACTTAATGTCCGTTCCCGGATGAAAGAAGTGATACTTTCGGGCACTGGAACCTTAATTCCAGTATCAAAGTCTTGAAGTCGTTCATTTCGCTCTGATAGACACTTTACCTTGGATAAGCGATTGAGAACCTTCAAATCACCAACTATTAGCTCTGGGGACCACGAATGATCAAGTACAGAGCACACGGACTTCTATTATATCCTCTGTTTGCAACCCAACAGAGACGGCGGCATAAAGCGAGTACGAAGTGAGTTTGTATTCGTGGATGAAGGCTGGTCTGGGCGACATTGATGTGATTACCTACTGACAACATTGATACATACCTGCTGACTGGTTCGCTGATGGCTGTCAAGAAATCCTGCGCTTGCTCAGCAATGGGTGAAAAGGCTTCAAGAATGATGTGTCCGTCCTCAGGGCTGATCCACAGAGGACGTGAAGCATGGTCTGGCTTCAAATGTAACCATGAAAAGTCCTGATCCATAAAAATGTGAGAAACAAGGCTATCTTGTTGCCGACGGTGAGCTTCCAGAGAGGACAGGTTTGTGGATTCCATTTCTCTGGCGCGTCTAGCTTCAGCTAACTTCCGTGTCAATGCACTGAAGTTGATAGTGGCTCCTCTTGGGACGAGAGACGTGTCTGGCGGTGAAGGTGGAATTGCATCGTCTTCGTTTGCCATAACAGCGTAGTCCTCATCGTCATCTTTCCTGGCTCGTTTGGTAGACGACGGCTCAGCAACACCTGTTGAAAACTCAGTTTGGCAGCATGATGGATGAACGCGCCTAACCTTCTGCACTTCTTTTAGACATACTCACTCAACGAGAAGCCTTTAACAGACTTGCTACGATTGAATATTGGAGAGAGAACGAGGTTATAGATTCGGCTTGTTGTGTGTCAGCAAATTGAAGCGGAGCCGAAAGCCAGTCAGCCGTGGGACTTGTCGTTCTGCTCGTTGTTCCTCGACCACCATCATCAGATCCGCTTTTTCCCTCTCTGTACGATTGTACTCTATTTCTTGAATAACGTCCATGTGGAGACCTGCAACTCGCCAGATTACTGGTACAAATGATGGTATGTACGTTGCCGTCTCAGGTCTGCCTGACTCAGGACATTTTCTCCGGATGACAGTACCGCTTGGACAGCGCCGTCGCTTTGGGCCTGCTCCTACAGAGGAGACAGCTCCCCCTCAACTCGCTCAACCATCTCCTTCTGCGTACCCGCGCCCAACGCATAATGACGATAGCAAACGTGGTAGAGAGGATTCTCCGGCTAACGGAGATGCTAAAGGTAAGCGGAACACTCTTCAAGCACATCTCTTACATTCGCCTTGCCGCTGTTGCCTTTGGAGTAACTTTCATGGAATTTTTTGAATTCTTCTGCAGCTCGCGTAATTTTGACGTGGAGGATGGCATCTGACTCTACAGCTAATACTGACTACGATACTAACCCTGACCCTTTTCTCGTTTGTGACTCACCTTAGTTGACCCCAACGCCCCTCGCAAAAGGCGCAGTCGCTGGGGAGATGCTAAGACAGATATTCCTGGTCTTCCCACTGCCATTTCTGCCGCCGGTGTATCTCAAGCCCAGCTCGACAACTATGCCATTCACCTTCGTTTGGAGGAGATCAATCGCAAGCTGAGATTGAATGATTTTGTTCCTCCTGAAAGAGAAAGGTGTGTTCAACCCGTGGTGACAGGTGATGCATATACTTATTGAACGTCAAGATCGCCTTCTCCTCCTCCTACCTATGACGCTCATGGTCGCCGAACAAACACTCGTGAAGTGCGCTACCGTAAAAAGCTTGAGGACGAGCGCATTCGGCTCGTCGACCGTGCTATGAAAAATGATCCCAATTTCCGTCCCCCTGTTGAATATCACCAGCAAAAACGCTCACAACGTCCCTCCGATAAAGTTTATATTCCGGTCAAAGAATTTCCCGAAATCAACTTCTTCGGTCTGCTCGTTGGTCCTCGTGGCAACAGTTTGAAGAAGATGGAACGCGAGAGTGGTGCCAAGATTAGCATCAGGGGCAAGGGTAGTGTTAAAGAAGGAAAAGCTCGTCCGGATCAATATGCCGACGATGCGGAAGAGGATCTTCATTGTCTCGTCCTTGCCGACACGGAAGAGAAAGTTGCTGCATGTGTTAAGATGATTAACAGGGTCATAGAAACGGTGAGCATCGAGGTTAATAATAATATCTTTGCTCTATTTATATTCTATTTCAGGCTGCGTCCACTCCCGAGGGCCAAAATGACCATAAACGCAACCAACTTCGGGAACTCGCAGCGCTCAATGGAACTTTGCGAGATGACGAAAATCAAATCTGCCAAAATTGCGGCGGCGTCGGGCACCGCAAATACGACTGCCCAGAACAGCGAAACTTCACCGCCAACATTATTTGTCGTGTTTGCGGCAGCGCCGGTCATATGGCTCGCGACTGTACCGTGAACAAAGACCCGAATGCTCCTCTCATGTCTCCCAGCGGCCTGTCCCCTCCTGGTGGCAGAGCTGGATTTGATTCGGAATACGCAAGTTTGATGGCAGAACTTGGTGAAGGAGGAGGATCTGGTGCTAGTGATGCTAACGCTGCCTGGTCTGCACCTGGTATGGGTCCCGATATTACAGCTGGCGGCTCGAACATCCCCCCTTGGCGTCGCCCCGAATCTTGGATACAGCCTGGGAGCAACAATCAGCAGTCGCAAGGCGGTTATCGTCCACCCCAAGCAACATATGGCGCTTCAGGAGGTTATGGAGGACAATGGGCAGGTTACGCAGGTGCCGCAGGGTATCAACAACCTCAAGACTACAACTATGCATCCTATTATCAAGGCCAATATGCCCAGCAACAGACCAGCTAATCGAAACACATTCTGATTTCTCGTATTCACCTCTAACACTCTGTAGCGCCATGTCTCACAGGCTTTTACTCTCATTGATCCTCAACCTTTCGCTGCATCCTTTCGACCATATTTGAGCACCCTTCAATGACGTTTTGGAGTATGGGAGGTAATGGACAGCAAGTATTCACACATCGTTCGCAGTGGTTTGTCTGGACGACTGACGAAAGCAACAAAGATTCCGTGTAATTACTGTCCTCATTGTAGCCCAGATTTTTCTATGACATTTGAGTCGCGAGCCATGACTAAGATTTTGTGATCCCTTCTCTGCGTTAGTTGGAGCTCTGGGTAAACTCATTGTGTTTTCTTTTCTTTTTCTTTTTCTTGTGTGATCCATGGGTGGTAACATGATAGGTCTCGCTCTCGATTGCATCTACCTTCCTCTTGTCACTCGATGGGATCTGATCCCGGACGAAACAGGAAACGAAGAACCCGTTGGTGGCATCTTCCCCTGGCGAACATCGCACTACCGATACCGCTTGGCCTACCATTCACTTTTTAGACAAGCAATGAAGTGAAAGTTTATCTGAGGTGACATACTCGGATACTCCATTTCCTCCGGTAAACCTCGGCGTGGCCATTGGGGCAGAACCTCATTTGGACTTGCCAAAGAAAATGGCCCTGCTTTTGCCTCCTCCGATTGGAGGGATTCAAGTACAACATGTTCGTTTTCTATCGCGTGTATGCTGCATGTTGAATACACTATTTTTTGCACACCAGGGACTAAAGGTGGCGTCAGAAGAACCCTAAAACTAGGAGTGCCTGATCCCGCTGGGTATGAACAAAGGACTCACATCGCATAGCATGTTTCACCATCATAACCTGGAAGCTGGCCAGGCGTTTGAGGCGATCTTCTTGGTCGCTGTCATCTTCGATTTCTAGATACAGACCAGAGCCACACTCCAGGATCACGTAAAGAAATTTAGAGAGCGTGTGTACCTGTCTCAAGAAGATGGTCCAATCGATTTACAATGCCGGATCCACTGCAGGAAGGGTCAAGTAGTCTGTGCCATATTTCTGGATTAGCCCAATGCCCCATGTTGGCAAATAAAACCCGAACAACTGACATATGCGTGACTCGTGTATATTTTGGGTCTAATGGATCAACTGTCAGAAAATCAGCATTTACTGGCTCCACATTCCTGCAACCAGCTCTGGACAGCATTGTCGTAAGTGTCGTGAATCTCTTCTTATCTCGCTCAAATGCAAATAGCTAAATTAGGAAAAATCAACCCAGAAGTCGTTCGCGGTGGGCCAATTTCGCTAACCTTTCCTTTATTCTTCATCAGAGCACTAAGATGGGAGGTTTTATTGCCTGGTGCAGACGTAGCATCGATAACGAAAGTGTTGTCAGTGGCAGGTGGGGCTAAAACTGTCGCAGGGAAACATGAGGCCTTGTCCTGCAGGATGATTTTCCCAGCCTTGTATAACGGGTCCTCATGGAAGGTGATCTGAGGCGAGAAGCTCAGAAGATCAGGTATGTGCTTGTCTTTCACAAAACCGGTTCTAGTTACATAAAGCAGAGGTTAGTGAAGAATCGGCGCTAGAGGGGAGGACCCACTCAGATTCAAAGGGGTCCGAAGCAGTGAAGCCTCGAGATATTAATGACTCGACTGCTTCGTCTGTTGACCAAGCCAATGTGTTAACTCGAACATAACGCGGTATGCGAGCTGTCAGACGGCGATCGATGGAGGTAACGTTTTCCAAAAAGATTCAAAGAACCGTACCTGCCCTCTGGTCACCAGTCTGTGCTAACTCAATATTTGCCTTGATTCCTCGTTTGATCTTGATCTTTTGCAACTCACCGTGCAAGCGAGTCTTATGCCGAAGTATTGCCTGTTTTACTGGGCCATCTCCTGCTTGAATGCCCCCAGATAGCAGCAGATCATGAACAAGTACAAGAGCGAGATTAAGGGAAGTTATCTTTCGCTCCTCCAAGAGCTTCGCTTGCTCTATGATATCGGCCAAGACTGCTTTGTCTAGGGAGAATTTCAAAGACATTTCAAAAACCGAATAATACCTTCGACCTTACATTTCAGTGTCTCAATCACAAGAGCAGTGGTCCGCTTGCGGGTTTTCTCAGGCAGAGTTGCCAGGACACCCTTAATGGAACCTTGCCTGGAATCCAAACGGTCCAATGTCTTAGCAGCCTCGAAATAGAAGTTCATTATGTTCGATGAAGCACTAGACACAAATACATCAGGTTTCTCATAGCGAGGACCTATGCAACTGAATTGTACATTCTCCTCAGTATAGATAGAATTACAAGCCCAGGAAAATTTGCAACATGCCTAAGGGAAGAACAGTCAGCTATGAAAGTCGCATGATATGTAGGATTTCAGTGAGACAGATCGTCATAGGTGGGAAAACCCCGTCGGACAATGTAGATAATAGTTTGGAACATCATAAGGAAAGAATTGAAAAAGGACTTACGGGTCAAAGGTATTTGGATGAGAGTTGAGAGGACGATTGAACCTTGAACAAAAATTTGTGGCTCCGACTGAAAAAAATTTCACGCTTGTGGCGTAGCAATGCATCACGCGTTTGAGGGCCCGTGTTTGGGCTTTCGTTGATATCCTCTCTCCTTCAACTTTCAAGACAACATCAAGAGTGTCAAAAGTGAGTGGCTCAGTTGCTATCTGAGTTCGTCCTGTCCTAAACGTCTTTCTTGCTTAGTGGCCGTCGAGACGGAGCTGTACGACATTTTGGGTGTTTCTCCGTTTGCCAGTGAAGGTACTGAAATTTCGGATCCCAGGAAAGACGTTGCTTATACTTTTTCAAGCCGAGATAAGGAAGGCATACATGAAAAAGGTAGTTACCCAGTCCCTGCTGATACGTATGCCGTTAAATTTTCTGTCAGGCGAAAGAACACCACCCAGTATGCGTCGTGCCTTCTGCATTCGAAATCGCCTCTTACGAGTTATCGAACGTGATAGGACAAAAATCCCAATGACCCTCAAGCTCATCAAAGATTTCAGGAGATGGCATCCGCGTATGTGCTCCTGTGTCTGTCTTTAAGCGCCGTCTGACCAAATCCAGCTACGAGGTCCTTAATGACCCCCAAACGCGGGCTATATACGATGAACAGGGTATGGATGGATTGAATGGACGTGGACGTGGTGGCCCGGCCTTTGATACAGCGGATCTATTCGCCCAGTTTTTCGCATCCGAAGGCATGTTCTTCGATCCCGCCGGTCCCGGTGCTGGTAGCCGAGGACGGGGACCGGAAGTCATCCCACATGAAGTGACGCTAGAGGATTTGTACAATGGGAAGACTGTTAAGATGAACATGGAGAGGGAGGCACTCTGCAGTCAATGTCGTGGGTGAGCGGTTGGACCTGTTTGTCGTTCTGCAACAGTACTCAGGTATTCTAGTTCTGGCGCGAAAGGTAGTGCGAAGCCCAAGAAATGCGTTGACTGCGATGGGAAAGGGTTCACTATTGTGCACACACAGGTCAATATTGACGACTTGTTACCGACTATGCCCATTCCAATTTGATTTCTTTCATAGATATCGCCATCTCGCTTGGGTTCTTCGAGAGTGATGTGCACTTCCTGTCATGGGAATGGTGAAAAGTTGAAGGAAAAGGACAGGTGAGCTTTTACATACCTTCGCTGGCGACGTCAACTCATAAGTCGTAAGGTGTAAGAAGTGTAAGGGCGAGAAAACTGTCACGGAGAAGAAACGGCAGGAAATAATCGTCGAGAAAGGCATGACAAATGGCCAAAGGATTGTGCTTGCTGGCGCTGGCGACGAGCAGGTAAGCTATTGTCATTATTGTATCATCTATTGTAATCTTATGAGACAAGCCTGGTGTTCCACCCGGCGACGTCATTTTTGTTCTCAAAGCACTTCCTCACGAATCATTTGAACGTTCAGGTAACGATCTTCTGACACATGTCAAGATTACCCTCTCGGAAGCTCTTTTCGGGTTCTCGCGGATTCTTCTTACACATCTGGACGGCCGAGGCATCGAAGTCACCAGTCCTCCTGGTAAGATCCTCAAATCAGACGAATCCATAGTTCTACGCGGTGAAGGCATGCCCATACACAAACGACCAGACGAGAAAGGCGATCTTTATGTCATTCTCTCGATAGAGATGCCTGACGATGAATGGCTTAAGACGACTGACAAGAAGGTGTGTCCTCCATTTTATCTCTTGTATACCTGATTTCAACAATGTCATTAGGCCCTTGAGTTGCTACTTCCACCAAAACGGAAAGACCCAGAGCCACTTCCGAACGTCGTGACGGAAGCCCAATTTGAAGAGAGTGATATTATGGATGTGCGTACTGGGTCTTTCCCAGCCGGCCAAACCTTCTTTGACCAGTTTTCACCTCAGTTTGGCGAAGATGAAGATGACTGGGAAGATGAAGACGACGACGACGACTATGACAACGACGGACAGCAACCTGAGTGTAATCCACAATAGATGATTACTACATCATTTTCTTCCATTGCTTCATGTTGGTCCTCTGTATCACTTTCCAGTGCTTCAGCTCGTTCACTACACACCCATCTACACTGCTTCATTACTACTTATTTAGGGTTTGCATCGAGATTACATATTCCCTACGTATACTAATGATAATAAATACCCTCTTGATCGACGACCTAGTCTTTTCTCCGGCTTTTTGAGCATGCAAAATGATATTTCCCTATTCCGTCATGCCGACGAGCGGCTGAGACGCCATCACCTTTTCCCCTATCCACTCGTTTGCACTCTACTTGTCGATGCTGAACCAGCCTCTCCCACGACGTCTTTGAATTCTTCGCGCACCTTTGCAGCTGGGAGATTACGTTGATGGCCACTTTATCCTTCCCGCTTTACCTTCTGGTCCTCCTGTTCTTGTCAATTGTCACGGCCATGGCGCAAACGCCACCACCCGCGCGAGTCCTAATCTACTCTGCCACAGCGGGCTTCCGACACGATTCCATTCCTACTGCGATCGCTGCACTCAAAGCAAAGGGCAACGCCATTAATGTCGAATTTGATTCTACGGAAGATAAAACGCGGTTTACAGTAGAGAACCTAAGCCAGTATGACGCGCTCCTATTCCTAAGCACCACCGGTGAAAGTGTGTTTCTTTGCGAAGCTTCATAATATAATTACAGCATACTCAATTCTGTTGATATATACTACAGTCTTGGATAACGCGTGAAAGGCAGCCTTTCAAACGTATCTCAACTCAGGCGGGAACTTTATTGGGGTACACTCATCCTCTGACTCCCTGGTCAACACCACCTTCTATGGCCACGAAATTGGTATACCACTTTTTTGAATTACGTGACACACGGAATAATGTACTCTCTTTACTTGTGCATGCTGTAGGTGCCTATTTCGATTACCACCCAGAATTACAGAATGCTGTAAGTGAACAGTATTCCCAGACTTGATACTCGCTCACCGCTCACTATCTGATAATCCACTAGACTGTCGACATATTGGACAACGCACATCCCAGTACCAGCATGCTACCTGCTGAGTGGCACGTTCGTGACGAAATGTCGGTACAACGGTCAGACTATCGTGCCTAGTGTACCAATCTCGCACCAACAGGTACAACTTCAAGTCGGATCCCAGAGCAGTCGGTGCAGTCGTCATACTTGCAGCAAATGAATCTAGCTACGTTGGTGCGCAATAGACCCTTCTTTCCTTGTCAACTACGGTTCAACGTGTTTTCAAAGACAACGGAACTCGAAAATTCAATCAAGGAACACCCCATCCCATTGGTACCAACATCCCTTCCTTCCGTGCATAGATTCTCACCACCTCTGCAGCATGGTACCAACTCCACGGCAGTGGTGCCGATCCCAACAAGCAGGGTCTTGCAGGACGGAGCTTTTATACAAGCCTTGGCCACCTGAATGAAACCTGGCAGGTTGGTTGTGGTATCCTGTGAATGATATCCCTGAGCTTACTCAAACGCCGACGGAAACAGGATAAATTATTCCTGTCCCATGTTTTGGGAGGCGTGTCTTGGGCGCTGCAAGGAAATACGACACGCGCAATGAACCCATCCGCTTCTGTCGGCAATATAGCTGGCCAGAGTCAGAGCTCATCTTCGAGTATTTCCGGATCATCGACCACCCCAGCCACCACTTCCCAGTGAGTTGAATAGTTGCAGCACTGTACATCGTTCAATGTCGAACCAATTACACAGCCCGTCAAGTGCAATTCTAAATCATTCAAGCATAACATTGGTTGTGGTCACTTTCATCGCGATCGTTGCGGGATTCGTCCAGTATTTCGCATATTCTTGAATCTATGAGCAGTCTTACGCTCACGGTCGATGTCTACCCCATGCGGCTAACGAGCAGTGACCACGAGGCAGATGAGACCGTCTAGTATTGTGCAGAGTCAAAAGTAACCTCTGTAAAAGCTCTGGGCATTGAATAGAAAATCAGTCATGTATGCAGATGTGTGGCAAGGCTGACTCGGCAAGCCTGTGAAATACTTAAATGCAATCTTTCATAAGTGGATCCTAAGTCCTTTCATTCTTTATTCTAGATGTCTATATGTTTGTAGCCTTGGACCTGTGTTCCGCGTTATCGTCAAACATGTATTCAGCAAAGTCGGAATTACACTACGTACCTTGTTTTCGCGGAGCATGTTGAGGTACTTTTCTGAAAGCCATTTGCAGTTTTCATAGTGGTTAACACCTTCCCCCTTCTGGCACTTTTCGAGCTCATCCCGAACCAGCCGAGCCTCCATGGCTCGCACCCACGACTCCCGAATGTGAGCGTCACGCTCCTCGAATTTGGCTGATGTCGAACGCATGGTCAGTCTAGATATGTCAGCCTATAATGAGAGCAAGAACCTTTGATTTCTTCTGCCCGGAGTTGGTTCAAGCTCATGTCGTGGTTGTCGGAAATGGACTTTTTATTTGTACACTGTTTACCTTTCGTCGTTGATCGGCACGGCCACTTGTCTAAAACACTGATCATGACCTGGCAAGGACCTGGCGCTGGGGCGAGCGCTCGCCTGCGTTCCTTCATCACGCACCCGGAGTTTGATCATCCCGTAAATCACATGCCTCGCCATACATTGAAAACCAACGTTTGATTCAACGTCGTTGAGCTTAACGAGACATGTCGTACCCTCTGAGTCTCCCTGCTGATGGTCCTCTCATCACTCTGACCCACCGTAAGTCGTCACATGGTTCCTTGTCTACAAAGTTTCTATTCGACATCTTTCAGCCAAGCCCTCCCTGTGGATTATCGAGCTTCACAATGGAATCGACAGTCGCCTGACCGTCGACCTCATTGATCGCGGACTCAAGCCAGCACTCGATACGGTCGAACGTGACTGGCGCGAGCACTGGAGAACTGCTCAGAAAAACAAGGACAAGAACGGTGGGAAAGGCGCCCTGATAATCGTCGGAAAAAGGAGCCAGGACAAGTTCTTCAGCAACGGTGTGTTGGTTGTATATCCTCCCGAGCCTTGTATTGATGCAGCTCTAGGCCTTGATTTTCCAAATGTACTCTCCAATCCGAATTTCTTTGCGGGTAAATACACGCTAGTTTTGAACACCCCCCTGGATTCGATTTGATGGATTTTATGTCTTCAGTCACATTCAACCCTCTTCTGGCTCGTCTCTTGACATTCCCAAGCAAGTATCCGAACATGTACACACGCCCATCAACTACTGACCTGGGTCTCAGTTCCTACAATAGCTGCAATCAACGGTCATTGCTATGCGGGTGGCTTCATGTTATCACTGGTATGCGACTATCGCATCATGACCGACGGAACTAAGCGCAACGCCTGGCTGTGCATGAACGAGGTGAGTGCGGAATGAGAGCCTTAGGAGCGATACTCAATCTTGACCCGAAAGGTTCACTTTGGTGCGGTGTGGCCCTTATCATTTGCTGCCATTCTGCGCGCGAAAGTCGGGGATCACCGCCTGCAACGGAAGATTGCGCTCGAAGGCCATCGTTTTACGGCTAAGGAGGCTTATAGTGATGGACTTCTAGATCATCTGGTTACAGGGGAAACAGCTGATATCCTAGCGAAGGCAGAGGAAGTTGCTGACAAGTTTGGCGTTAATGCTCAAGGCGGTGTCTGGGGTTTGATCAAGGTATGATATTCCAGAGTAAAGGTCTGTGTTTACTGACTGGATCACCCCTTAGTCTGACTTGTACCGCGATACATTGGCTACCATCGGACAGAACCTGAGAGTGGTCAGTGCTGCCATTGAAGATGCTGCTGCACGGTCAAGGTTGTAGATTATCATTTATTCCTCATGTCGCTGCGCCTCTCGGCAAAATGCCATCTTGTTTCTCCCTACACCGCCCATCTTTTTGAATGAAAAAAATAGAATCTGTACAAGGTTGAGTTTTCTCTGTTTATATGGCCAGTTGTCATCTGATACCTGATTAGATGAGGTTGCCCAGTTACATACCCATATCCGCAGTTCCCTTGACATCAAGAATGAATTCAAGGTGCGAACAACGGCCTTGATGAAGAAGAACGGCAGATTACAATCAGAAACTTTCAAGCATGTCAAACTACAACATCCAATTCCGCATGCGCCTGTACCTTCTTCGACAATTATACAATGATTTCAAGCTCTCATAACAACCAACAGTCAATGTATTGGTCATTTTTGTTCCTCCGAGAACTCCTGTGTCAATCACTGGTTGATGGGGTGCATGCGGACTCCGGCTGGCGACGGCCGTTGCAATATATACTTAAGACATCATAATTATGAAGTAAATCACCTTTCTCCACTTGTTCTTTCTTTCTGCGCCGGCTGGGCTTTGGTCCCCCTCCTTTTCCTTTCTTTCTTCCTCATTCCATTCACCTTTCTCTCTGGTAGTTTCACTGAACTTACGCTCAAGAACTGTTTGCTTATTGATCCACACATAAAACATGCGTTTTCCTACACTTCTATCGAGTGTCCTACTCGCCCTCTCTGTCACTGCCCTTCCTACCCCGAAACCTTCCTCCGAGTCCAAGGGTTTAGTCACTCTTCCCCTCAAGCGACTTGAGCAACGCTCCACTGCCCACCCTTTGATCGTGAGTCTATTTTTGGTCACTTCATTGTATTCCGCTACATAACAATAACTTTTGCAGGCCCATCAACAAAACATCAATCGCAGCTACCGCCGCTATGCGCGCATGACCGGCCGCCGTGAGCCCTCCCGTGAGGAGCTGCACGAGAACCTCCGCAAACGTGTTCTCGCTGTCGAAGGCGAGGAAGGCCTGCAGAAGCGCTACAACCGTTTCTCGGGCATCCCTAAACATCCTCGAGAAAACGAGGATCTTGAGAAGCGTTATAACCGTCAAGGTGTCCCTAAGTCAGCTAAGGCAGGCAACAAGGCTGGCTCGGGTGCCGTGCTGGCTTCCACGGCTGGGAAGCAGAACCACGGACACGGGAACCAAGACAATACTAAGGGTGGCAACGCCGTTGGTGCTGCCACAGGAAATGCTGGGTCTGTGAAGTCCTTCAACTTTGCCTCACATTAGTTAACATGAATCTGTTCTTCTAGGTCGTCTGCAACAACTGCTCCTGACACCGTCACCAATGCAAATGCTCCCACTGCTAACAATTCTCTTGGTCTTGACATCGAGTAGGTCTTTTGACAGCTTCTATCGTTTCTGATCGCCTACCTTTTCGACGAAGGGGTGACGATGTTGGGTACCTTGCAACTGTTCAGATCGGCACACCTCCTCAGGACTTTCTGATTCTCATGGATTCTGGATCGGCCGATTTCTGGGTGGGCAGTGAGCAGTGTCAGTCTGCGGAAGGTGGTGATTGTGTATGTTGTCCATATCGATTTTTGTATCTGGCGGAAACCTGATCTTCTCTTCCATTTCAGGGGAACCACAAGTTCCTTGGGTCCCAATCCTCAAGTTCTTTCGTCGATACCGGTAAACAATTTGAAGTGACCTACGGGACCGGTGCAGTCGCAGGTGATATTGTGACGGATGATGTCTCAATAGCTGGTCTGGCACTCAAGACACACACCTTCGGTGTTGCGACGGAGGAGACCGATGATTTCGCTGGCGATACTACTCCCTTTGATGGTCTCATGGGACTAGCGCAATCAGTGCGCATACAATCTACACTCCCCTTGCCTCAGTGTACTAACCTGCTGCTCAGACACTTTCTGAACAACAAACTCTGACGCCGATTGAAGCACTGGCGAAGCAAGGTTTGGTCACAGACGCTATCACTTCGTACAAGATATCTCGTCTCGCTGACAACTTGAACGACGGCGAGATCACGTTTGGGTATGTAGACGGTATTTCACGCCTATCCATCATTTTTGACACCCTTTTGTGCTCTTTCAGCGGCCTCGACACCACTAAGTTCGACCAAAACACTCTCGTCACAGTGGATAACGTCAATCAGGATGGTTTCTGGGAAGGGAATATGGATGCTGTTACCGTCGATGGGCAGGACTCTGGATTGCAAGGTCGCACTGCTATCCTTGACACTGGTACAACCCTCATTGTCGCTCCTCCCGATGATGCTACCGCCGTCCACCAACTCATCCAAGGCGCTCAAGATGTCGGCCAGGGCACGTTCACTATTCCTTGTACTACCAACGCTAGCGTTGCCCTGTCATTCGGTGGCACTTCTTTCTCGATCGACCCCAGGGATCTTGCGTTCCAGCCAGTAGATCCTAACGACCCCACAGGCGACTGCATTTCGGGTATATCATCCGGACAAATTGGAGGGGCGACGGAGTGGCTAGTTGGAGACGTGTTCTTGAAGAACGCGTACTTTTCGACGGATGTCACCAAGAACACCGTCAGTCTGGCAAAACTCGTATAGGAAGAATAAATCGTGCTTGATGCTCTGTGATGGATTATTTTTGTACAACCTAGTTCGGATAACTTCATAGCAACGTTCTTTTCCGTGTACCTACCTTTATTGTTAGTTGGGAGGAATGGAAGTTCGCCATTTGGACTGTAGTCTCTGTTGAAAAATCAGACCTTCACTAGCAATATGTGGAAATTTCAACATATCCAAATATTGTTTCAAGAACTCTACTTTGACATAACCTAGTAATCTTCTGTATTATCAACAGAGGACTGACGATCAACTTTGAAGTATGTACATTCCTGTTTAGCTTCATACAACCCTTCTTTCGCAACGAGTTTCGGCATGTACACCTTCACAATTTCGGTCGCAGTAAGGCATAGCACATTTACGGCATTTATACACACCCCAGTACCCACAAACCGAACACAAACTCCGCGGTGGGTATGGAGATGAAGCTGTTACAGCTGTCAAATATGTTGGGACCGCCGTGGGGAGGGAGGCAATGTTCTGTATACTATGTAAAGACTTGTCTCAGCCTAGTAGAACGTCGTTCTCACCGATTCATCTATAAGAGTTGCGAGATTCTTGCGGTAGAGTAACGCGGTTCGAACATTCATTGTCGATTTCTTCTTTTTGGCTGCCGCGGACGTGCCTGCAATGTTGAGGTTGCGTTTGTCGGAGATGGTCTGACGTGCGCGTCCTTTAGCAGATTTCCCTCCTTCCTCATCGTCCTCGCCGGCCAGAAGAGTGGGTTCAGAATAGTTTGAACGCTTCGTTAGCGTAAGTTTCGATGAAGGAAGTATAGCAATTTCACCGGCTATACCTCAAGTTCCTCCAAATGCCGCTTAGTCCGTTTAACGATGACCTCGGGTGCGAGGCCAACAACGGCTACATTGTTGACCAGGCGGGCATCTGTATGGGTTCAGATGATCATCAGCAACACTTAGTGGGAAAACGGTAGATAACGAGTTTCAGAGGTAGATAGATCCTTACGCTGGTCTCTTGTTCGCTTTGGTGGCATATGTAAGAGTATTGATCGGCCGACCGGAAGTTGAGCACGCCATCGTCCGCCATCTACATAGAGCATTGAGTTGATCATTCTTGCTTCCTCCCGTCATCTACGTTCTCCACGCGTACGAGCGCGTACGCCGGTTTCCTCTCTATCAGCCGCTTCAAACCTTGTTCGAACATTGGTTAGCCTACATTGCCAGTGCCCTGTTACGAGATGGGACCCTCAAACAACTCTAAATTGACCTCTAAATTACCTATTCATGACCTGCCTACTCCAGAACCCGAGTCTCCCATGAGGCCAAGAAAACCATACCGGTTTTCAACACTATGCGCGACGGTGGATAACCCAGACATGAAGGATCAGTACGGAAGTAGTTCTGTACCCATTTATCAAACGGCGACCTTCAAAGGGATAGATAATGGATACGATTATACTAGGAGTGGTAATCCGACTCGTAGCCATCTCGGTATTTATGAAGCCTTCGATTGTACTCATACCAGAGCCTGACGTCCAGCACAGAGCACCACATTGCTAAAATATCTTCGGCTGAACATGCATTCGTCGTTTCATCTGGAATGGCTGCACTTGACGTTATTCTACGTATTCTTAAACCTGGAGATGAAGTTATTGCAGGTGATGACCTATACGGAGGCACCAATCGACTACTTGCCTATATTCGGACCCATGTCAGTGTAACCGTCCACCACGTCGATACCACTGTTCCCGAGGCGTTGCACAAGTTTATTCACCCGACGAAAACGGCCATGGTGCTTCTTGAATCCCCAACGAACCCTTTGATTAAAATCGTGGACCTTGCAACCATCAGCAAGGATGTCAAGGAACGCGCACCTAATGCCATCATTGTTGTAGATAACACCATGATGAGTCCATATTTACAACGGCCCCTAGAACACGGTGCAGACATCGTGTACGATAGTGCCACAAAATACCTTAGTGGACACCATGATCTTATGGCTGGTGCCATAACATGCAACCGGGACGATTTAGCTAAAGTATGTTTAGAATGATTCTGTCATTTTCGCCTGATACTCATCTTGATTGGCTATGTAGCAAATGGGTTTCACCATAAACGCCATAGGCAATGCCCTCACTCCCATAGACTCGTTTCTTCTCCTCCGAGGAATTAAAACATTAGCTCTGCGCATGGACCGCCAGCAGGCCACTGCTAATGCTGTTGCAAACTACCTTAACAATCTCGGGTTTCACGTGAATTACCCAGGGCTCGTCGACCACCCGGGTCGAGAAATTCATGAACGCATAGCTGATGGGAATGGAGCCGTCCTCAGCTTTGAAACCGGAAGCAAGGAACTAAGTGAGCGTATCGTTGGAGGAACAAGGCTTTGGGGCATCAGTGTCAGCTTTGGCTGTGTGAACAGCCTGATCAGTATGCCCTGTGTCATGTCGTGAGTACAGCACGACCTTGTCCTGACATTGATCACTAACGGCTTGAGTTAGACATGCTTCTATCGACGCTGCTACTCGGGCTGCCCGGGGCTTACCTGAAGACCTGATTCGGCTATGCGTTGGCATTGAAGACGTACATGATCTTCTTGACGACCTTGAACGTGCTCTCGTCAACGCGGGGGCTGTCGAGTATAATGTTTCACAGAATAGATACGTCAGGGTGCGTCGTCCGGAGGCCAGTGGGACGATCGCTCGTGCTCTAGAGAAACTTGAACTCGATACTGTCTTGGACAAGGAGTGGCTTGTGAGTGCGCCTGGCAAAGTCATCCTGTTCGGAGAGCATGCTGTGGTTCATGGAGTGGTAAGTCACCTTGGCTACCAATCCATTCTTTAGTCCCCGGGGATGGAACCCCTGAGGACATGTATTCTCTGCCCTGGTGCCTTTGCATGTGTACTGACTCTCTTCGTTAGACTGCTATCGCTGCAGCTGTAGATCTCCGGTGTTATGGCCTCACAACTCCCAGAAACGACGGCAAACTCTCAGTACATTTCCATGATATCGAAGGTTTCTATCACGAATGGGACATCGAAGCGTTGCCGTGGGATTCGGTGACCCCCATAGCTGCGGACGATGAACACCCGGAGGCCCTCGATCAGAAACTGATCACTGCAATTAGTGAAGGACCTCTGAAAGAGCTCGAGGGCGAATGTACTGCTTTCGCTGCGTCTTTGGTGTTTCTCTACATGTACCTGATTCTTTCAGAAGCAGGGCGGCGGTATGTTTCCGTCTATGCCTTCCGCGGTCCTTCTAATTACTTATTTTCGATTCCAGTCCGTCGATCAACTTCACCGCGCGATCAACGCTACCAGTTGGTGCCGGCCTCGGGTCTTCGGCCTCCTTTTCGACTTGCGCAGCAACTGCTCTTTTACTGTTGCAACGTCGAATTACTATTCCTGCACCCCCGGACCCGGCGTCACCGAGCAAAGGTCACATCCATGTATCACACCAAGGCCGCCGTGCCCTTCCACAACCCCTGGCTGAGGAAGTCAATCGTTGGGCATTTGTTGCTGAGAACATTCTCCACGGCAATCCTAGTGGCGTAGACAATAGTGTCTCTGTGTTCGGTGGCGCTTTAGCATATACACGTCCTGGATTTGAGAGGAAAAGTGGCATGGAACCCATACAGGGGTAAGCTCTTCCATTAACTTTATCAAGGTCTTGTGCCTGACTTCACGGACCATCTACTCCTTAGATTCAAGTCGCTGAGGTTCCTATTAACCAACTCTAAGGTCCCGCGAGATACCAAGAAGCTCGTTACCGGTGTTGGTGAGAAAAAGGCCAATGTAAAGTCTTCCCGCGGTGGCAGAAAGACCGTATCACAGAGTGCTGACCTCATATTAGGAACCCGAGTTGGTTAATGGCATTTTGAACGCCATCCAGAGCATTAGCGACGAGGCTAGGAGGGCTTTGGCGGATCCAGAGATACCTCGTGGAGCGTTATTATCCGCTCTGTCGGTAAGCTGCTTTATTGCCGCCTGCTCCCAGTTTGAATACGGCAGCTAACTTTCGCATATTATGTAGTCCCTTATCCACGAAAATCACGGTCACCTCGTTACTCTGGGCGTTTCGCATCCGTCATTGGAGCTCATTAGGAGTATAACGGCCGCGGAATCTTATCAACTAGCTACCAAACTAACTGGGGCCGGCGGAGGAGGTTGCGCGGTCACTTTAGTGCCGGATGGTACGTATGGGTATTCACTCCACACGGGCATCGATCTCATAGTGGAACGTTCACTGCAGACTTTGAGGCACAATACCTTCAAAATCTGATAGACGAACTGGTCCGCGAGGGCTTTCAGCCATATCTCACATCTGTGGGAGGTAGCGGACTCGGAATCTTGTCGCCATATGACTATCATTCAAACCGTAGAACTGTTGCTGCACGTCATGGAGCCCAGGTCCCCGGCCAAATTACACCTCCAGAAACACCAAATCCTGGTGATGAGTCTTCGTCCCGTCTGAATGTGGACAGTGCCGCTGGAGTGCTTGAGCCGCTTCGCCCATCGTTTGAGATGAGCTCGATCTCCGAGCTGCCATCGTGGGCTGAGAGCCTCGGGCGTTGGTTATACGTTTAAAGGCAGAGGACACACGTAAATCCAGTTCAATATGTCCACAAGTTAGAGTGACCTTTTCGAATCGCCATCTTGTATAAAATATATAGGTATCTTGTGCTGTATCATTAATCTTTGAAACGGGACTGTCCCTAGACAATCCTCTAGTTGGACTCTGTTGTGAGTCTACCTACTTTACTGTTCCTTCCGTGGAATATTCTTGCCTCGTGTAGGGCGAACCTGGTACGCATGCCTCTTACATACTTGCAAGAGAATCGCAATCCACTCCATTACCGTTGACGTCACTGTTTGAGGCGTCGAAGGTTCCAAATCAGTGACCAGTATGACCCTGATCTGCGATACCAATCTCGATCGAGTTTGATCGTAGCGTCAAGATTAGGCTTGTTGGAATCGGCGACTGAATCTCTTTCTTCGAAGCCTACATTAGGTGTATATAGATATAGGGGAGTGTTAATACATTAAAGTGATTAGTTGTGAACTAAGGCAAAAATCTGGGCCAAAAATACAGTGGGTGTTGGTTAACTTAATCGGAGTGAGATCATAAATATAGTAACGATGTGTGGTGAGCAGTGGTCGACGTGCAGAAATATGCGCACGTCTGCTTTTGAGATGAGACGATTTGTTGCCGAGAGGTTCGAAGAGCGTTCTACTCAATGTCCGAGTCGCTGTCGAGCTCCTCGGGTCGTTCGCTCGGTCGAAGGGTAACCAGAAGAGTCTCTTTGACCACCAGGTGCTGGACGCCGAAGTAACGTTGAGTCTCAAAGCTCCAGCTAAACCAGGAGATGTAAAAACGGGTTCCTTGATTCTAATAGGAACTTACTCGAGATTCCCTTTGACCCAACAGCCTAATCCTTGTATGTATCGTGCTACCTCGGAATCAACAGATGCACCCCAGGACGGGAGGCGAGCTTGTGCAGATATGAAACAGTCCATGAGCTCTTTGTAGTGGGTCCCGATGTGGTCCGAAGCCTCTTGTAGTGTCATATGCCTGTTTTTCATAAGGACCGTGACAATATTGTTTCCGCTAATCCCCTTGCTTTGTTCCATGTCGTATGAATATATATCCTAAAACAAAGTATGGTGAGTATATTTCGTTTCTGCCATCAGTTACAGAGCTTCACATTTGCCCAGCAAATCAAGTCAACGGCTGCCCAGTAAATCTCCAGGAACACGGGATGTTTGAAGACCTCATCGGAAAGGTCCGTTCCAAGGCAATATTCTATGAGGGAAAAACAAAGCCGAACGGCGCTATTCTCACGGCGCAGTGTGATGAAAGCGTCCACGTCGAGAATCTTCTCTTGTTCGCGCAGTTCCGCTTCGGTGATGACGGAAGCACAATATGTCTCCCAATTTCTGAGGAAGCGAGCGGTTGCTTTGGGGCCATAGATACGCATGAGACGCGCGCGAAATCTGTCATAGTTAAGTAATCGGCCTAATGGTGAGGAAGGAACCGACACCGACTCTTTGGTCATGCGGGAAAAGAGGGAGTGATCATCCCAGTCAGAGTGCCTCATAGCATTCAGAAAGATATTGCCTGTCGAGAGAGCATCCTTGCCGGTCTGTTCGTCACTGATTTCGTCGAAGACGAAGAGAAAATTGACCTATTGATTCAAAATGTGAGTATTGTCAGAAGTTATTCCTTTTCGGCTGTGCAAGTACGCTTACGAAGTCGCAACAGGTCCTGAATTGTTCAAAATCCGCGTAATTGTAGGCTCGAGAGACCAGTCGTTCGTTTGACCCTAGTACAAAGAAGGCGCGCTTTCTGTCGGTGAAGACATTGTAGCTGTTTATCCATGTACGGGACTCGGCTGCTCCTTTCTCGTAGTGAGGATTGACTCCCCCATCCAAAGGACATGTAGCCAATAAGTCAGGAAGGTAAAATTTGTTCGATGAAAGTGTCATATCTCGTGAGTAGACAGAAGATAGATATCTTTAGAGACCTGGGGTGATTTTCAGGAGGAGAGATACGGCTGTAGCTTTTATATTCTGAAGAAGGGTGTCTGACTAGGAACTCACAGCATCGGAAAAAACAACAACGCGCCCCGATATCATCTGAGCAATGTGCGGGTCTTGCTCCAGCTTCATGACGAATCTATTGATTCATTATGGATGTAGGGCGATTCGCACCGTGATGCGTTTCCACATTAAGAAATGGCAAGTTTGGAATCTGGTGCCGAATCTCAACCCTCGTCGACGTCTCATGTGCAGAAGGGGCTATAGAAGGCTGGAATGCACGGCGGCTGTAAGAATAGATAAAGCGTCTATGGCTGAATCTCTCAACTGATGGGATAACGTGTACATGCCACAACCACAACCATAAATATAATTTGCCCCATTTAGTGTCTTTGAATGAAACTCTTAATGTACGAGTATTGAATAAAATGAAGGTTAAGCTGTGTGGAAGGAAGCACCTGCAAAGGAGTATTGGTGAATTGCGCCGAGGTCCCGTAGGTCCCAGAGGTAAATCCCATACATAGCTGACCCACTTCACTACCCGATTAGAGCGTATGATGGTGTTAAAGATCCATTGCAAAACACAAAATCGAAGAAAAAAGACGAGGTACCCGTAGACCTAATTCCCAAGCCGGAACATGTATCACAGGACGGATAACTCCACTGATGAACAGATGTCACAGCGTTGCCGAGCCCTCGTGGCGTTCGGCGCAAAGTTGGCTCGCCTGCACGAGAAACTCTTAAATGCTCTTTTCATGCTCGTAACTTTAGCCGCAGGTCTCCGCGGCGTCTTTCGATATACATATAAGGAAGCTCAGATATCTAACTTCACTAGACAACTTAGAATGAGTGAGAATAAGCTCACGCACGGCGACTCTGCCCAAAACGCCGGATGCGGAAGCGCTCTTATGAAACAAGTGGTAAAACGGTAGATAAACAATTGGGAAATGACTCACACATCTTCAAAAGCTGATAAACTACTTGCCGACATTGATAAGTTGCGGCACGGCCTAACGAAAAAAAAAAAACATCTTTACGCCAGGGTTTCAGATACTACGGGTTTAGTGGTCCATAGGACCACACGAAAGTAACTCTCCGTGGTTGGCAGGTCAAACCTTGATCACAAATATCTGAGTTGGCGCGGAAACAATAATCTTTGGAATTTGATTCATGGATAGTTGCATTTTAGGTGTCCAATAATTCCGTCGCAATCCATATTGAACAAGAGAATGTAAATTCTTATCACGTCGGCGACCAGAAATTAAGGTTTCAGGTATTCAATTTCTTGCATGGGACGACGCCACCGGTAGGAATGTAGCCGTAAGCCAAGTGTTGGATGATACAGTTGGGCCGCGAACGCCGGGTGTCTGATGACCAGAGAAACTGGGATTAGCTTAAGCAGGTACAGTGCCTGGTGTGGCCTGTTAAAACAGGGGGGAGGCGATTTCACTTGAGGCAACGCAGAGCCCTCAAGTATCATTCCACGCGTTTAGACACATAGGTGGAGAATTTTGGCGCCTAAAGCACCGTTTTCAAGTATTTAAATTTTCTTGAATTATGTTTGACGTGATCAGAAAGACCCACATTTACTTGATTAAAATGGTGCCCAGTTTGCCGAAAAAAAATTAAAGTGACGAAGGCAACGAACACGCAGCTGCCCTGCATTCAGTTGAAGGTAACATAACGTATATGCGTATGATCGAGGAGCACGCGCAGAAGATCCAAAGATTTGAAAACGATCCGCGGCCTGTAATATCAGCTTGCTAAAGAACATACATAGATAAATCATCTGGGTAAGAGGAATGCTGGGATTACGTATCGTTGGGGTCACCAGGCATCGATTGCCAGTAGGGCGGCGAAATCGAGTCTGAAGTTGATGCGTGACGAGTTAGACTTCAAGTGGCACGAGATGTACTCTGCAGCACTGGACATTCGGCTGCAGGTCGCTGTCAAAGTGGATGCATTTGAGTGTCTTTCGATTATTGATCGATTCCAGCTTGGTCTCTGCGAGAACAGCAGATAAATGAGAAATTTCTCAAGTGTCTCAAGATACTAGTCGGCTCTGGACTTCTGTACATTGTGTGGAAGGTCACGAGGGGCCAGGGCCTCATGTCTGAAAAGAGATCCCGACCGTGTGTCGGTAGGGAAAAGAACTCTTGCCTGATGGCTCTCATGTGTTAGAACGGCGAATTAAAGCATATACGAGAATCCACATCAACACTCACTTGAGATCCCTGACAGCAGAAGACACACGAGGCTGAGTGTTCGGTTGTTAGTTCCCCCTCCCCTCCAAGTGAATGCATATGTCAAAAAAACTCTAATGGGTAGCTAACGAGATTCAGATAAAGTGCGTCAACCACGAAATTTTCGGAAGAACAAAAAGGTCACGACTTCAAAAAATTGGCTTTACAATGCGAATGGATCATGAAATAAAACACAGGGTTAGTTGATAGCTTTCGATTAGATAAATGAGATTATAAGGAAACAGACGCGCGACAAAAAAAGGAGGGTAACAAGTAGCTCCAGAACCAAAGTCGAGTTGACAGCCTAGAAGCAGATTCGATAACTGGCGTATCGTCCGCTGGTCTCACTTGGCCTGGTGATCTTGACCACTTGTCCTCGTCGAAGGCCATAATATCGTGCAACAGGATCCGCTAATTGTATGCGCGGTAGTTGCGTCTCCTTGAGGCGACTACTGAGACGTAAGTCTCTGTTCATATAAATCTGCGATCCGCGACGCACTATTTTTCCAGCAAAAGTTTTTTCTCTTCTGGCGTCAGAACATCGTGCCGTGGTACTAGGGTGTGGTGAACAATGTTAACGAGGAGATCCGACTCAGAGAATTCCTCCAGTCTGAACTGCGAGGCCATGGCTACAATCACCTAGGAACAATGTTGTGGAGATCGAAAACAGCAGTAGTAACGGGAGAATCTTACCTTTCGTGCGGAAGGTGTCATATTTCCGGGGAACACGATGATACCCCTTTGAATCTTCTTCTCTTCCAGAATTCCAAGGAGCCTGAGAGATTATCGTCAGTGAAAGAATCGAAAACGACAGGATATTACGCGCTTTCGCATCGTCTTCACGCCAACACTTCCCTCGTCTGAGAAGAACACGAATATGTAATCCGACGGGTTGTTTCGAGACGCCGTAAAAAAGTTCAACTTGGCGCGGCTGCGAGAGACGTACAACTTGAATCCAAGACTTCGACAGTGAATCTAAAGGTGGATATTTACTCGACAGCCCCACTCTCAGACGCGTATGTCGCTTTGAATGTGGGTAGATCCAGGTGGATTTCATCGTCGGACACGGCAAAGCCCTGATTTTGCTCAAAGATGAATAACGAATTGGAGTAAGCTTCCAAAAACATCCCCTACCCTGTCCTTAACAAGCTCATGAATAGTCCTATTGACCTTCCATAGCTTTGCTGTCTCGTCGGCGTCGCCCATGAGGTGCAAGGGGTTGAGAAAAGTATTGAAACTCCGATCGTTTCTGAACAGAAGAACTGCGTCAGTCCTCTTCACTCTCCTCTGAAAGTATGCCGCCCCCTCCCAACAATGCCCTTCCACCGACACTAGCCCTAACGAACACACTTATGGTATGTCAGTAAGAGAAATTTTAATCTTGAAGCCTACTTAACGCCCATAACTAGACTAGGCTGAAACCAGCAAAAATCTTCAAGAATGCAGTTGAGCCAGGACCGACGCCATCATCTGGCCTGAGGCCTACAAATGTTGGACCACGCCAAATAACTGGGATTGATTTTGATGATAGAGGAGATTTTATCGTGACAGCAGCGGAGGACGAGCAATTTCGATTGTACAATTGCAAATCTGGCAAGCAAGTCCCCTTCTACGCGGATTCTTCGCGCTCTGATCATCTCTCCGGGTTCTGAAGGTATATAAAGCCCCTGTACTCTAAGAAGTACGGCGTAGATCTCCCAAGATTCACGCACAGAAACACCGCGATACTACATGCATCTACGAAAGAAGATGACACGATCAGGTACCATTCGTTGCACGACAACAAATATTTGCAATACTTCAAGGGGCACAGTGGGAAAGTCATATCTCTGGAAATCTCACCGGTGGATGACACTTTTATGTCTGGATCACTTGACAAGACAGTCCGCCTTTGGGATCTTCGTGCACCAAGCTGCAGAGGACAACTAACCCTTCCTTCTTATCCCATCGTGGCTTATGACAATGCCTCTCTAGTATTTGCGGTGGCAGTCAATCACTACTCTCGTATCCTTCTTTATGACCCAAATAACTACGACAAAGCCCCTTTTTTAACGATCACACTTGAAGACCCTACTTTGTCCCAAATAAGTTATCCGCCGAGACCTATCTACATGACGTCTTTATCTTTTTCCTCCAACTCAAAATTCTTACTTGTGGGCTGCTCGGGCAATGCGCATTATATCTTGGACGCTTTTGAAGGGCACCTACTTGCAAAACTCGAGGGTCACGTCGGACTGGAACGCAGGGCAATGATCTCTCCTCCTAGTATTGAACCGGCAAAGGGAAGCAGTGGAGAGGAAGTCTGTTGGACACCTGATAGTAAATATGTTTTAGGCGGTAGTCTTGACGGAAAAGTGATAGTATGGGATGTACAAAATCTGCAGACAAAAACCGGACCGGTCGATCTCAAGGTTCCCCCGAAAAAAATACAACCTCTTGCCTCTCTTGACGGCCACCCTGGGCCATCAAGATGTGTGAAGTTCAATCCTCGTCTTGCGATGTTGTGCACTGCAGGGTCCGAATTGGTGGGTCACATATTACTTTACACATATGCCCTCGTTCTTAATGTGGTTATCTAGGCGTTTTGGCTTCCAGACACATCGGGAGATCCTGAAGATATTGCTCGGGGATTGCTCAAAGGTTCTAAGTCCAGTTAAATTATATGCTATTATTTTCAATATAAACATGACGATATTGATACATACATGCGTTAGATGATCAGTGACGTCGACCGGATAACTCTGTCGATTGACTGGATGAATGACTACGTTAGTCGTTTCAGATTGAGTTGAGATAGATAATTCAATCAGAATCACTAACAAAAGACTGAAGTCTTTCGATGATGAAACATCATTTCAGACCTGACTGGAGCCATAGACTCATCCATACTTATGGTTCAGACAAGGTTAACTTGAAGAGCGGGCGCGTCAGATGTCGAACGCGTCTTGATCGGTATTCGGATACAGTCATGTGTAACTTAATGTCTTTGACCATGTGACGACCCAAGAGGGAGACGTGGCAGAAGAGTTCGAAATTGGAATCTCTGAAGTTCCTTTCTTTCGCGCTGTAGCTTTAATCGACAATTTTCTTCGATTTCCGCTAGGATGCGTGTCTCTGCTCTTCTCACGACAGCTGCTGCATTTGTTCTGTCTGTTTCAACTGGTGCGTGTTTGTGTTCCGGTCTTATGAACAGCATCCGGTAACATCTTTGAAGCTGCTGCAGAGGATCCCGTTGAACCCGCTGTTGTCGTCACTGCGACTTTCCCGGAAGCTAACCCATTCGGTCGTATGTCCTCACCTCCAATTGTTCATTCTCGCTATTTGACTAGTATTGTTCCGATATAGACGTTGTTAACGGAGAGAAGAACTCGCTCCTACTCAATGTCGAGAACAAGTCAGGACATAATGTTACTTTAGTCAACGTCGCAGGCTCCGTATTTCATCCGGAAACTCACCGTTTGTTGAAAAACGTATGGCAGGGCCACTCGGTCTTGAAGCTGAGGACGATGACATTATGTGTTTATAGCTCACCACGACGAAGTTTGGAATTATTCTCCCTGAAGGCGTCAAGCTGGAAGTTCCTTATACATTTTACAGCGAGTACGTATTTCCTCTTCCTTTTCCCTCTTCTGAACTGATGTCATCGCAGGTTCAAAGTAATTCTTATATCCTCTGTGTCTTCTGGTTCCCGCGCTGACATTGTTTTGTAGCCGGGTGACCTTCGCTTAAACGTTTGGCTTGAACACTCTACCGATGTATGCCTTTTGAATGTCTTTGTCAGAGCTATTTCTCAATTCTGACTAGGACGAGACCTACCGCGTTTCCGCCTATGATTCGGTGGTTACCATTGTAGAACCTGAGATATCGATCCTTGACTTCAAACTGTAGGTCTTTATCCTCCGATCCGAGTCGGAGAGTCAAGGCTGACATATCCTCCTAGTATCACTACGTACTTGATGGTCGCTGCAATTCTTGGTGGCCTGACTTACTTGGCATATTTGAACTTCATCCCGCAACCGAAGAAATCTCATTCCAAAAAGGTCTCTCCGTCCACAGCTCCTTCGGCAACTAGCACTGCGGCTGCAACTAGTGCTGGAGGCTATCAAGAAGAGTGGATCCCTGAACACCACCTCAAGAAGTCCAAGAAATCCAGTGGTGCAGCTGCAAGTGGAGACGAGCTCAGTGGAGGTGAGCTCAGCGGCGAGGGTAGGAAGCGAAAGGGCAAGAAGTAACTCAACTACTCTCAAGGGAATGCGGATGTACAAAAGATCTATACAGGAATGTATTTCTTAAATAATTCCTAATCTTATTTTTCATACTTTAGGTGATTTTTGCGTAAGGATGGTATCCGACTTGCTCATTCTTCGAGTCCTCGAGGCTGCGTGCGTAACTTGTCTATGCTGCTTGTAGAGCCCCCTCGCCAAAACCCTGCTCCAGAAGATGCAACGACAGAAAAATGGCAAATAAGTTCCTTAGTGTTCGTTGGGTTGTTTCGTGACCTTCTGCAACGTTGCCACACCTTCGTGTAGCCTACAGCATTTGAATAATGACCACCTTCCTTTTTTGATGTTTCCTTTGGTCAATGTTTCCTTCAATGGTCAGAGAACTATGCGCAACAGTGCAATCTCCACTTTGGTTTCGCAGATGGTCCTGCCGAAGATTAACTCGACTGGCGAGATGAAGATTGCGTCTTGGATACACAGCCACGTGCGTCGTCGAATTTGCAAGTATTAATAGTCGTTGTTCACGTCAGCTGACACGCTGAGATTATGGGCTCCTTGCAAACCAGGGGAAATATAGATTCATCCCAGAAAGAAAACATATTGGAAATGAGGACTGACGCTTCATGGAGTGTTCGATGCCGCTTTAAAAGCCGCAAACCCATCTGGGATCTGCACTCAGGATGCTTGACTTCACGAGATCGCGTAGAATGGGGCTGTCTTTGGATATGAAACCCAGATGTTGATGTGAAGCCAACGTTT